>CAUYPK010109054.1:0-25373 GCA_963574355.1 Loris lydekkerianus
GGTGCCTGCCACAATGCCCAGCTATTTTTAGAGACAAGGTCTCGCTCTTGCTCAGGCAGTCCACCCACCTCAGCCCCCCAGAGTGCTAGGATTACAGACATGAATCACTATTGGCACCTGGCCTTAAAAAAGTTCTTTGAGTTGGAAGGAGGGAGGGGGTGGGGTATTGGTGTGTGCCACACCTTTGGGGGGTAAGACACGATTGTAAGAGGGACTTTACTTAACAAATGCAATCAGTGTAACCTGGTTTCTTGTACTCTCAGAAATGTAGTAATTATTTTACCTCAAATTAATTAGGACATACCTAATATTCTTTGTCTTAAAAATAATGGAATTACAGGTTTTTGATAATTTAATTAGGCACTTTCATCTTTCAATAAGCTTACAGAAAAAGGGCTTGCAAAAATAATCATTTTTTCACACTTTCCAAATGAAGCAATACTATTTTCTAGATTCTCTTTTCACTGAAATTGATTGGGTTTATCCAAGTTTTTCAAAAAGCTCAGAAACACTTTGCAACATACACCTGGTATATATCTACAGTGATAGTTAATATGCTATAGCTTCTCAAATACATAGTTTAACATGAAATGGGTTACAAACTTATTTTGTAATGAAACAGATGAATACAAAATAAATATTTTGTATGAAAAAGATATGTATAAAGGGAAATACATTAGGAAAATGTTTTGTTATTCTTTTGTTTTGTATTTTTTTATTTTTTAAATTAAATCCTGACTATATATTAATGAATTTATGGGGTACAATATGCTGATTTTATATATAATTTGGAATATTTACATCAAACTGGTTAACATAGTCTTCACCTCACTTAATTATCAAGACATTTATACTCTACACTTAATAGATTTGACATGTACCCTTGCAATATGCATCATAGGTGTGGTCCCACCTTTTACCCTCCCTCCAACCAACCTCCCCTCTCCCCACCCTTCCCCCTCCTCTTCCCTCCTTCATCTTGGGCTATAGCTGTGTTTTATCTTTCATATGAAAGTGTGGGTGATTTTAAATTGGTTTCATAATAGTACTGAGTACATTGGATACTTTTTCTTCCATTCTTGATACTTTACTAAGAAGAATATGTTCCAGCTCCATCCATGTAAACATAAAAGAGTAAAGTCTCCATCTTTTTTTAAGGATAAGTCTCCATCTTTTTTTTTGCATAATATTCCATAATATACACATATCACAGTTTATTAATCCATTAATGGGTTGATGCAGTCTTACTCCATTAGGCAGGCCAGAATAACTCTATGGGCGATCAATCTCAGTCTCACTATAACATTGAATTCCTGGGCTCGAGGATCCTTCTGCCTCAGCCTTCCTGGTAGCTGAGACTAAGGCACATGCTACCACGCCCAGCTTCCTTACATTCTCTTTTACTTTAGGATTGTCATAACCCAAAAGTGAAAATTTGAAATTAATTACAAGATTATGTTTCAACATTATAAAATATTGTTTCACTATAAGTTATTAAAGTGTTGACTTAAAAGAATATCTCATGATGTAAGACAATACTTTTACTGTGAAAGTTGACCCAAATTGGGTCATTCTTGTCATAGTCAACTAAATCAGGGTTCAGAGACCAGAGTGAAAAAGCATTCTGGCATATATGCTTGCTCTAGAAAGGTATTCTCTGAAACTACGTGTTGTAACCCAAATATAGTTTTATCTGTAGCTGCCGGGACTAGTTTTGCCAGCAGCTCCAGGACTAGTTTTGCCCATTTCTGTCACCCACTAATTGAATCTCACCGGCTCCCCTCAGCTCCACTAATTACCAGTAATCTTTCTCAGGATCACATGCAATATTCCTCTTTTTAAAGAAAATACAAACTTCTCTTTGTTTTCAGACATACTGAGTCTTCATGTATTTCTGCCACATAAAACATTAAATTTAGAGATTCATTTCCACATTCTTATTTTGACTTTGACACTACTATAATAAGTGGGATATAAAAAATTACCATATATTATGTTGGAAAAATGTGTACCAATGAATTAATAGTTCATAATTTTTCCTCATAGTTCAATTTTTCCTTTTAAAAAAAATCTACATGTTTGCCTGACTCTAATATTCAGAAATATATAATAATCATATACATATACATTTTAAAAATATACTGCTGCTTCATTTATTCTATAACAGAATTAATACCATACAAAAATTTCTTGGTAACAAAGCTGAGAATACTTTTGTGTATGTATTTGATACTAGACTATAAAAAAATACATCTGTATAGCTAATTTTTTAGTTATAGTTTCTTTGAAAATATATTACACAGTAGTTTGATAATTTTCAATTTCTTTCATTATTATTGTAAAATGAGTAACTGGTTTAAAAAAAAATAACTCTCGTTAGGTAGGTAATCAATATTATTCCTATTTGGAAACAAGATGCTCGAACCAATTGAGATGCTAAGTTTGAAAATTCTGTACACAGAGAAAGAATCTTGAGAAATTTAATTTGGGTGAATACTGTTTTATGAATGAAATTATGTTAATTTGTCAAACATGCACATACATTAATTTATTAAATATGATTAAGGGACGTAAGAAGTGATACTTTTCTCAACTGTAAAATGGCAACAATAATAGCATTTATTAGAAAGTTGTTAAGGGAAGTGAGACAGTATGTAAAGGTATTAGTATAGTATTAAACAATGTTAATATTACTATTTTTATCATCATCCTATTATTATTATTTGCCAACCAATCATAGGATTGGGTAGAATCAGAGGGTTTACTGGGGGATTAAATGAGATAACATTCATAAATCCCTTAGCATAGTTTCAGGCTCTTATAATAATAATACCAACAATAGCAACTTACTGCCAACGTTACTGTACTTCAAGTACAGGATGATTAATAGTGCCTCAATCTACAGATTCTTTTATCTCTTTTACGGCCCCAAATTACTCACTTGCTATTAATTGGCTTCAAAATGACTGTGTATCCTTCATATGACAATATATGGTAATTAAGTTGTGAGAGGAAAAATAATGTGTTTAACATTTAGCAAAGTATTTCCAAAAGTGCAGAATGACTGAACTCTCAGCTTATATAAAAATGTATTTAGAAATCTACATTTGAAGGTAGACTTTTCTGGTGAAATTACATTTTTACTTTTTAAATGGTATCTGCATTAGCCTACTGAAAGAAGTCTCTGTAGCTAAATTTAAAGGAATATAAAGTCTGATTTGTATAATATATATAAAATCTTATTTTTTTAGTAATGTTAAGGGTCTAAAAAGATATCAGAAATAGATAAAAAAAAGATGGATAATACAAATTTTGGCAGATTTTATCTGGAAGAATTCTTAAGTGTCATTGGAGAATTTGTGTATGCTCCATTAGTGGTTATAATTGCCACTATTAACCAAGCAGGTTTATATCCTATAACAAAGACAACCACATGATTTTAAATTTGGCAATAAAAAATTCTACTAAAGATTATTGATAGACTATAATGTTATTAAGATCTAAATTACATTACATGCAATTTCAAGTGTTTCATGTTAATAACATATATGATTTTTTTCTAATGCTTTTATTTTTGACCTTTAATTTTTTTCCTTAGAACAAAAATCTTGTCAATAAACCAGCCTAATTCTTCCATGACATAACTTGGGTGGAAAACGTTGGCTAACTGTCTGTATTTCAATGCAATCATAATAATTAAACCAGTGTGTAACATCTGAAAGATAAAATGAGATGCACAATATTAAACAATTATTATAGCTAACATAAAGAGCATTTAATATGTGTTAGTTGCTTTTCTATGTGCTTTACATGTAGCAATTTATTTATCCATTTAAGTCACCCTGTGATGGACATACAAGTTATTTCAGGTCTACCTCTCTTACAAGTATGAAAGTCAAGAAATTTTGAAAACTTTGTTTTCCCCCCAAAGGAAGAAATTTGACCTGAATTTATAGGAAGCTATTTACATTCTTGAATTATCACTCTTTATTTGAATATTTATTTTGCTGAAGCAATTTTAATGTTTTAATATGCTGCCTAAGACCCTGCAGTGATTATTATGTAAATATGCGTGCACTGAATTACTTTTTAAAATTCCAGCCATTCTGAATCCTGAAACACCCTCAAGACCCAAGGGTTTTAGAAAATAAGTTATATGCACATCACACTGATTTTACAGATGAGTAAATTGAAGGACAGAGAAGTTAAATAATTCTGCAATGTCACACACATAGTCGCAAATGAAATGTGATTCACTTTCACGTAAACATTTAATAAGGTTTTACATATTTCTGTTATTCTGCTTCCTTTTTTCTTAACTCCAAAATCTCAAAAATGGAACTTTACATGTAACCCCTATACATATGAGTGCTATTTTAAAAAGAAAAAAAAAAATCCTAGAAAAGCTTAAAGTTTACTGCTTCCAATGTTGTTAACTAAAAAACAAAATAAAACACTGTGAATTACTGCATAATAATCAGTCTGAAACATGGAATTACAGAGCAAGCAACATTTTCAAAGGGCTTAAATAGATCTGTCTTGATGGAAATTTTACACATGGAATTTCCAGTGATATCCATATAATAGCTTGGGAAGGATGTTAGGAAACTGAGTTTCTGTTTCTAGGTCAGAAAACAAATTGTTATATGACCTTGAATAAATGACATTTTACTTCATATCTTTCTATTTCTAAATTCTAAATTACACTTAGAATTCTGTTTTCATGAATTCTAAGTGGAACAAATGTACATGAGTAGAGTTAATTGAGCCATTTTTAGGAAGGCCTAAAAGTACTATTTATTATTATTTCAGTATCTAGTCCTAGAGTTGTATGTCCCAGTTTCATAGTATCGGAAGCCAAATTCATGTTTGTTACCTGCAGTGTATCCCAAGAAACATTTAAGCTAGTTCTTAAAGTCTTTAATAGCATTTTTTTAAGGCAATGATTAAATAACAATTATGTAATCACAACTCCAAAAACTCCATAGATTCCATCCTTAATGAAACTGTACATATGTAAGTTAATAATTAAACTTTGTTCCTATTACAATCTGCATAGGTCATTATTGATCTCTCTCAATTTCAGTTAACCACTGAGACAATAGAATATTAAATACTGATCAACTATTTCAACCAACAGCAAAGAACAATTCTCACCTTTTGCAATAGATTAGTGGTTCCTTATTTCCTATATTCTTTACAAAAGGGCTGGAGGTATGGGTATGACTCATGTGGATGACCCATTCTTTGGGACAACATCCCTATGAAGTCAAATATTGTGGATAAGCCTTCAGAGTTGGTGACAGAGCATATGCCAGTTTAAAAATATAATTATGTCCAGAATTATAAATCACAATATTATAGAACATATATCTCAAAATAGATATATATGTATATATTTTGCAGGTTTTGGCTGCGGCTGGGTTTGATCCTGCCACCTCTGGCATATGGGACTAGGGCCCTACTCCTTTGAGCCATGGGTGCCACCCAGATCTCAAAATATTTTTAAGGACTAGCCATAGCTTGCTATAAATCGTAAGCCACTGCTCCTCTGATTCCAATCTTAGATTTTTTTCTTAGTCTGTTAACAAAGGATTGAGAAAATACATTTTCTTAGAAAAGCAGTTTGGAAGTAAGAATGTAATAAATGAATTTAGCAGTAGTCTGTTGTATTTTATTAACAAAAATATTGATATATTGATACTATACCAAATTTTATAGAGATCAGAACAAAAGAAATGCAGGCTACTCTTCTCAGCATGCAAACATAAAATGCAACTCATACAATAATGCCAATGCTTTTAAAAGGAATGAAACTTTTTAATCTACATTTAAAAGCACATACATTAATCTACAAACCTACAACCATGGTAATTAAGCAGAATTTCCAAAAGATATTTTCCTAAGGTTGGCAAGAGAGAGCACGTAGCATTAAAGATGCACTTAACTTCCTCCACTGCTATGAACAATTTGAAGCTACTCAAAGGTAAATCCAACAATCTCAACATTTTTCAACTCAAGCCATTTCTTTTACTAGTTTCTCTATTCCTGGTGTAATAAAATTATACATATGCATATATGTGTATATTATGTAATAAAAGATTAAATATTGGAGGTTCCAGTAAAAGAAATTTGGAGGTTATCTATAATCCCAAGATCAAATTAGTCTTTCCCTAATTCTTATTCATTCACTCACAGCCAGAAATATACTTAATGTCTAGGTGGATTCCTTCAGCAGCTGCAGCCTTAGTCATTTTTTTGGCTATGGATACAACTCACGTATCACATCAAAACTTTAATTGAATGTCAAGTCTATGGTGTGCCTCAATTTACAAAAGGTCTAGAGTTATTAAAACACCTAAGATAATCACAATACTTACTTCATACTCAGCAAATTTAAGTTACTTTTCATGAACAAAATTATGCTCCCAGAATGCAGTAGTTACTGGCAAAATCAGTATGTAACAACTCTGCAATAGAAACTCATGGATCTGTAGAACGGAGGACTGGTTGTTGACACGACTTGACTCAAATTAATAACACCCGCTCAGTCCATTTGCATTGAACTCAAGGACCCGGGGAGGGCGACACCAGCAAGCACTCTGCAAGGAGAGACAGGGTGAGGCCCCTACCTATGTTCTACACAGTCCTTATTGAAATCTCAGGCATGAGAGCATATAGCACAGTGGCAAGCTTCAAAGGGAGTGAAGGTTAAAAAACAAGGAGTTTTGGGTGGTGCGTGTGGCTCAAAAAGTAGGGCACTGGCCCTATGTGGTGGAGGTGGTGGGTTCAAACCCAGCCCTAGCCAAAAAAAAGCTGCAAAAAAAATAAAAAATAAAAAAAATAAAAAGAACAAGGAGTTTTTCAATTGTATGATTTAACTCAACATTGTTTACTGTACTTCTGTCTTGCCTTTTTCTTGTCACTACTCAATATGACTTAGAGTTAGGACAGTATGCTGTGTCTTAACATTAAGTTTATAACCATGCATCTATTACAGTGTGGTACAAATATTTTTTCTTTCAGAGAATGGCATTTGAAACATGGATGCCATCTTGCAAAGTACAGAATTTGCAGCGATACAGTCCCAGTTACCACACCTCTTTTGACCTGGTCCTTGTCTTTCCCCCCAGTATGTTCAAAATCTCTTTAGATTCAAGATTTTCTTTTGTATTGTTTCAAAGATTGTCAATGAACAGTTTAGACCTTGAGATTCTCCAGAACTCCATATTGCATACAATACACTTGCCTCAAAGTTTAAAAGTAGCAAATACTGATGAAGTTATTGATATTTAGATATCAACATTCTTTTTCCATGTTAAATTCTTTCCTCAAATGAGATTGCTTTCCAGGATCTTAGCAGCACCTGAGGAAGCCCCTGCTGCTCAAATATGCATCACTGAAGGTACGCCATGGTCACATGCCAGTGCCATTGTTGATGCCAGCACAGCCGGTCACTTGCTAAGTCTCACCTTGGGCTGACATCTGCTGAGGCCATCCAGGTCAGCATTTGGATTAGCCCCTCCACCTTTTGTGCCTTTGCTGAAGCCTATGTTTCTCCACAACCTACTCCAAAATCTACTGCTTTGTTGAGGCCTGAGCATCTCTTCATTTTTTTTTTTTTTTTTCACATTTCTACTTTTAAAACTCAAGCTACCCTGTGCTTTGGGTCAAAATTTCATGTGCCTTAAGGTTTAAAGCCTCTTGCAAAAAATGAAGCAATTAAAAGCCTATTGCACACTTACAAAAATCAGATTAATGGCCTTAATACAAGTCTCTACAAACTACTAAGATCAAACTCCCTGTGTGCACATTAAACTCTAAAGCCTGAAATCACAAGCTCTGGTCACACCAAAGCCTGTGTGCCCTTTCAAATTTCATTCCTGTTTTATTTCTTGATTTTGTGCATTACCTGTAATACAGGTCTTTTCCCTGGTCTATTTCCATCAGTCTCCACCCTTCAGTAGAGCCTATCCCACTTGCAACTTAAGTCCTCTTCTCAAGTTTAATATTTAGGTATCACTCTCTCTCTCCTGGGTAGAAAAAGTGGAAAAGGATCGTGTATAACCAGCGTGTCTCCTTCACATGGAATGAAAGAAAGAGATGTTAGCCCCCATCTGTAATGATAATACTATGCATGCATGTATTTTGTAACTGATTTTTAGATTTATAAATACATAAGCCTTCTCCCCTTTATATTTTCTTCATGCTATCTTCATTTCTAATCTTAACCTTAAAGGCTTTTCTTAGATGCTATTTCAGCCATGAAAATGATTGCTTCAACAAAAATCTTTCTTCAAAGCCCTGGTCTGATGCTTTGAGAAATGTGGTATAAAGATCATAACAGAATCACTGGTTGCCTGTGATTCCATTTCCATTATTAAACCCATTTACAATATTTAAATAATACTTGGGTTTCACTTTAGATGATATAAATCTTTCACCGTTTACAATATTTAAATCTGTGGGGGCTGGGCCCCAAAATGTGCATTGTAAGAAGCTCCTTGGGTGATTCTTTGCTGCATTAAAGTCTGAACCTTTTGTTTTATACCTGATTGTCACCACTTTTTGCCCTATTATGTCATAATTGGCATTTACCCCTCTGTAAAAACTATTTTTTTAGAAGAATAATTTTTTAACATGAAACTTTCACACAGTAGCTGCTTAATAAAGTTGTTAAAATGAACTTAACTCATTTTCACTCCTCTCTTAAAAGATTTCCTTCCAAGTTTTACATGATCATTAAAGTGTCTAGAACTACATACATAAAATAATTACAAGACAATTTATTTAAATATTTTACTGTGCATAATGATGTATTGCCTTTTCCAGTGTAGCCAAATTTAGGCATCCTGAACTGCTTATTTTAAATGCAACATAGTACACTAAAAAACTATAAGCATTGTTTTTTCTACACAATAAAAAAAAAGTATAAGTTCACGCTGGGTGTGGTAGCACAGACCTGTTGCCCTTGCTACTCAGGAAGCTGAGGTAGGATTGAGTCCTAGAATTAAAGGCAGCCTGGGCAAGATATTAAGACTTATTTCTTAAAAAAAAAAAAAAAAAAAGTAAGCTCAGGGCTACCTAAGCATCTCCTACCGCTTAGGAGAACATCTGCCTTGATTGCAAGACAAGAGAAGCAATTATCCCAGTAGTTTTGCCCTCAGCTCAGAAGGGTACCAACAGGGATGACACAGTGACATGTTCTTACAGTACAGGGTCCCACAAGATTTGGAGCTGATTCTTACTGTGACACTGCTGGGATTCTATCATTATTTAAAAGAACTTATAAGAACAAGCTGTGAACTTCCACTTTAGAACATGTTTATAAATATCACATTCTCTTAAGTTCATAAGCTAAATTGTTTTATGAAGAACACCTCCTAAATTGTGGGTACAGAAGGTTATTTCAGCACCCAGGTATCTGGAAAAAGTCCACCTCCCATAACATGGACTTAATTTTAAAACAATCAACCATTCAATCAAGGGAAGTCTTTGCCTGTTTCATCATTAAAATGAATTTTAAAATCATATAACAGATTACTAAATTGAAATATTTCACTGAAATCCTTCACTGAAAGCTCTGCACCCTTATTTTCAAAACATTTTATTTTACACAAATTTCATATGATACCAAAGCATTACATGATTGACCATGTTTCCCAAATAGAAGGTTCCTTAAGTTCTTCAGGCCAGCCTTCCTTCAGAGGCAAATAAATAAGAAACACGTCATATTATGTAGAACATATTTAAAAAATTTCTTTTACAAGATGAAAATATTTGAATATTTTATATACAGTTTAGCAACCCAGTTTGTTGGCAAATTTAATTCACTGTCAGAAGGTATCCATTATACATAAGAAAGAACTCGAGACAACAGACATTTTAAACTATAAGCACAAAATATCTGATTTAATTTTTTTCTTGTATTTTTTTAAGAAGATACTCCATCTGTAAATTCAAGTTTGGCTGACCCTTTTTGGTCTTTTTGCTTAATATTTTGAACACTTCCATTTTCTTCTTTTTGTAGCACCTTTGAGCTTCTTCTCTCTCCTGTTTTCTCCTCTCAAATTCCTGAAATTAATAGTTGTAGATTTCATTAGTAACAAAGTAGATACAGGTTTAGAAATTCTTTTGAAGTAGCTCTCCCCATCCAAACACTGTAACATTTGTTTCTTATAGTCTGCAAAATGTGAATTTTTTCCCGTAATTGAAGCAGTGTATCCTCTTTTCCTTCATGGTAGGTATAATGATACAAGTCATAGTTATCAGAGAATAACGTGAAATTATTAAACAATTTTAATTATTTATATGCAATTAAAACTAGAGTGCAGAAAGTACATGTTATATATATACTTTGTATATAATGATGTCATCATGTTAATTAAATCCACTGACATGTTAGAAAGGCTTTTAGAGGTTACTAGTCTAATTTGCCATATAACACTAAAAACTTCATTTCTAGAAACCTGTATTAATTTTCCATTTGAATAATTTGTAAGTTTAATTCAAAAAACACTTGATAACTACTTACTATATATAGGCAAAGCATTCTGCCAGGCATTATGACTTTGACCACTTAAGAACTATCATGCTCATTAAACACTGAAGTTTGTTTGAGTATAAAGAAAAATAACTCAAAGTTAAATGGACATCTGAAAAGCACTACTTGAAATGCACTACAATATTCTTACTAAATTAAATGTTATAAAAGTTAAATGGAAATTCTTAAATAATGTAATATGCATATTGTTCTTCAAACTTCCCTACAACACATGGGCTCAAAATGATACAGCCTTACATCTGCATGGTAACTTATAATTTTTTTTTTTTTTTTGCAGTTTTTGGCCAAGGCTGGGTTTGAACCCACTACCACCAGTACGTGGGGCCAGTGCCCTACTCCTTTGAGCCACAGCTGCCACCTAGTAACTTATAATTTTAAAAGTAACATATTTTAATTTTTAAATTTTAAAAAGTTTTCATATGCACTGTATGTGAAATCAGAGTACAGTTCATTCTTTCAAAACTTTGTATGATAGATTATGTTGATTTTACATGAGGAGCTGATGCTCAGTGATATTGACAGTGACTTCCTCAAGATTCCAAGCAACTGATAGTGCTAAGTCTCATACACAGATACAGTGGAACGTCTGTAAGTTGACCACCCATGGGACTATAACAAACTGGTCACCATATGGAGGTGGTCAACATAAGGAATCAGGCCTACTGTACTGATACCTACATATGATACATGTCCAGTCTAGGGAAATTAGGTCAACTTTAAAGAGTTGGTCAATGTGGGGAGGTGGTCAGCTATGAAGGATCTACTCTATTTGAATTCAGGATCTCTGCAACTTTCCATGATGCTATACTATATCACTTAAAATCATGTTCTCATATGGTATATTTATTTATTTCACTAAGTACATTAAGATTTGTGAATTTAGCTATACCTTGTTTACCTCTAAGGCATTTCTTTAAACAAAGTAAAAAATAAAATTTAACATCCTTACCATCAGTTATAGATCCTTATTTAACTGTTCTTAACAATTTTGATTTCTCATGGATAATAGTGTTGGCTTTTATTATATATTAACATTTAAAATTTACAAGTTGTAAGAAACTGTTAATTGTAATGGTCACAAAGCCCTAGCTCTATATAAAGGGAATTTTAAAAGGATATGTAATGTTTTGTACTACAGCTTAACGGTCTCTAAATACACTTCCCTGGCATACTGTCTTCAATGGCGGCAGATATCAAATGGCTAGAAAAGAGCATAATGTAACAAGCTATGCAATAAAGGTCTAAGTATTCCACAGAGAAATGTTTCTGATTAATCCCAGTCAGCCACTAGTTTAAGAATAATCCTAAACATGTTAGATGTTAAACTCCAGATTTCTTGATTACATATATTCTAAAACCAAAACATAGGACAAATTATGTTACTGTCATATCAGAGGTATTTTTATTTTATTATTATTATTATTTTTTTTGAGACAGAATCTCACTTTATTGTCCTCGGTAGAATGCCGTGGCATCCCAGCTCACAGCAACCTCAAACTCTTGGGCTCAAGCTATTCTCTTGCCTCAGCCTCCCACGTAGCTGGGACTACAAACGCCCACTACAATGACTAGCTATTTTTTGGTTGTAGTTATTGTTTGGCAGGCCTGGGCTGGATTCGAACCCACCAGCTCCAGTGTATGTGGCTGGCACCCTACCTGCTGAGCTATAGGCACCGAGCCACTGTACTATCCTTTTGAAACTATAAAGCTTCAATGCAAAAAACAAGAACTAGCCATAGTTTCTACAAAATGATAATTTTGCTCTGCTCAATTGGAAAAAGTCTAATTGTGGTCTTCTGAATAATAATAGGGTAGTAGCATTTTGCTAAATTTGGCTACTTTTTTTATTTATAGGTAAGACCGATTCTATGAGATTTTCTTCTAATATTTCTCTTCTGGCTTTCATTTGTATTTTTCCAAGGTTAGTGACTCTTAAATTTTACTATGCAGAACAATTTCTTGAGGCATTTGTTAGAGGTACAAGAAAAGCACTGTCCCACACGTTCATATTATTAACTCGTGATGAATATGTTTAAAATCCTATCCTTTACCTACTAGTATTGCCTAAGATAATATAAACTCATCAAGGAATTTGAATATGATATAACTCTCCACTTCTGCTCAGATCACTCATTCATTCATTGAATATTTACAGAGCAAATACTATATTACCAACATTAAGAAGCACAGTAGGCATTTAAATTTAGGAGGTCTATAAAAAAAAAAAGCTAAAATATTTTAAAAGTAGAACTTACTTGTTTCTTAGCAGCACGCCTAGCTTGTATCTGTTCATATTCTTCCTGTGCTTTTTGATTTGATGTTTTCTTTTTCTTTAGATTAAAGGACCTTTATAAAATAAATTAAAACAAGTCACAAGGATTAAAAATGATTTAACCAATATTATGGTGCAATTATGTCAAATATAGTACTGTTTACAGTAGAAGCATATAGTATGAATTAACTGTAGGGGGAAGACAATAGGGGAATAAAAGAGGACATTAAATTTATTACTATAGTAGAATGTCCAAATAAGATACTAAAAACATATCTGCAGTTTTTAAGATTATAGTTTAATTAAAAGGTGGTAAATGGAGATTCTCAGATAACTATTTCAACCAGGGAAAATACAGAAAGATTAAAAGGTCCTATGTTAAAAACAAAAATGAAACCAGTATATGAATGATAAAAGTCTGAAAGAGGTAGTAAACTGAATGATGTGATGGAAAGTATGTATTTGTGAATTCTCATCTAGAAGTTCTTTGACTACCTTGTTGTTATTCCATTTCATCTACTTTAATCGTGAGTCACCACACTGTTGACCTAGTCCCCACTTAGAAATGTTCTATCTTAAAGTATTTCTTACATCTATGAAAATGTCCCTCTTGCCAAGGCAAACCCAATCACTTGGGACCATCCATTTCCTCAGGACACCTGATTAAGTAACAATCTTTCTTTCCTCACCTCTTACTTTTTACTATACTCACTCCATAATCACAATGTAACATATTTCAGTAACTCTATTCTCAAAGTAAACAAATTTGTAAGTTAGCCCTTTCCAGATTCTATGTCCTCTTCTAACTACCAATCTTATTCCCTGATCAACTGTCCTCAAGTTTCTGGAAAGAAAAGTGAACAGACTGATTGCCATTTCTTATTCACTCCTTAACTTTTTAATGTCTTATTTCTATTGTTACTACTACTATCAGTGTCCATGCCAAGACAATGATGACTTAGTCAAATATGATGATCAATGAACACTTCTGAGTCTCTTTTAATTGACTAATCACTCTTAAAATTCCAGTCCCTTAGTTTGGGTGACATTCCTCTCTCCTAATCCTGTCTGACATCTCCTGTGTAGTCCGTCAAGCTAGATCCTCTTTGCGTTCCTCACACCAAGTTCCTCCCCTAAGGTATAGGTGCTTCCCCTTAGTTACCTGTCTTTGGCCAGATTCATGACCACACCTTCTAATGCCACATGTATGTATAGCTGATAGCTTAATCATGGTCATTTATTGAAAAAATTCCCTCCCAATTCACCAGTGATTGCCTAGTCTACAGATGCAAAAAACCTGTCCTCAATATTGTTTTTCTTGAACTTCATAGTACAGTAGTTCCCCTTTTATTCAGTTTCACTTTCCATAGCTGAAGTTCCCTGCAGTCACGGTCCAAATTATTAAATGGAAAAATTCCAGAAATAAATAATTCAAGAGTTTTATACCATATACCATTCTGAATAACATGATGAAATCTTGTGCTGCCCCATCTGGGCCATGAATCCTTCCTTTGTCCAACATATCCAATCTGTATATGCTACCATCCCATCAGTCACTTACTAGTCATCAGATTGACCATCACAGTTGTGTACCATACTATACCAAGATGTTTAAGTAACACTTTTTACTTAACAATGGCCCTAAACCACAAGAGTAAACAAGATAAGTCACAAATGTTTCCTTTAAGTGAAAAAAATGAAAGTTGAAGTTTAGGTGGAAAAAAAGGAAAGAAAAGAATCATTTGCTGAGGTTGCTAAGATTTATAGTAAGAACAAATCTTTCATTCATGAATTTGCAAAGAAAGGAAAAGAAATCCATGTTAGTTTTGCCATTATATGCCTCAAATTACAAAAATTATGGCTGTGGTGCATGATTTAAGATGGAAAAGCACATTAAATTTGTGGGTAGAAAATATCAATAGCGATGTGTTTCAACTGACGGCAATGGGTTTAGCACTGTACATGGTTTCTGACATCCACTGGAGGTACTGAGAACACATCCCACACAAGTAACAGGGGCATGCTGCATTTTATAGCTGACTGATCCCTACTTCTCAAAACTTTCCTCTGTGGGCTTAGCTGTCACTATATTTCCCTCTTCTTTTAGTTTTGAGAAGTTTAATTAACTTTCAACGACTTTTTTCCTGTTTTTAACCTCAAAATAAAAAGTAATCTTTAAAAATGTTTTATTTTCTTGTCTCATGATTTAATCTTCCTTACTTCAATTATCACCGGGAAAAACTCAACTGTACATTTCTAGTGATAACCTTTTTTCTCAGCATTACACTTATTTAATATTAAGTATAATGAAAAAGACTAATTAAAAAAAAAAAAACAAGAAACTAAACTTCCAGTGTATCTGCCTTTACCTCTATGCTTTTCCTGGGGTTCTATTTTCTGTTGGTTTTACCACCAGTAGCTTACAATCTTAAAAGACAAACTTTAAGTAAAAAAATTACAGTCCCAAGTAAAACATGGCTTCTTTTAAGTTTAGATTTTACCTTTGTTTTGTTGCTGTTTACTTGAAGTACATACAGTAGTAACAGTTTTATAAAATAGCTCTTAAGAAACCAAAGTGTTAAGGAGCTGTGCCTTTTTTTGAAACAGGGTCTTGCTTTGCTGCCCAGGCTAGAGTGCAAATGGCATGATCATAGCTCACTGCAACCTCAAATTCCTGGGCTCAAGACATCCTTCTACCTCAGCCTCCTGAGTAGATGGTACTATAGACACAAGCCACCACATTTAGCTCATTTTTCTGGTTTTTTTTTTTTTTTTTTTTTTTTTTGTTTTTTTTTTTTTTTGGGCAAGGGTGTACGGTAATCTTTTCCTCAAGTAATCCTGCTGCCTTGGGCCTCACAAAGTCCATGTGTTTTTTAATTCATTTTCAGTCTTCTGCAGAAAATGCACCTTAAAAATAATATTAGTAGCAGCTGATATTTATGAGGACTAATCCAGTATCTTACACTTTTGTTAAGTGCCACATATAAATTAATACTGTCTTTAAAATAGTATCTTGGAACATTTTAGGAACACCATAGTTTATGGGAATAATTCATTCTGGACTTGTGCAACATGGTGGCTCTGAAGTATACACTTATTATAGAAGTACTGTTCCCATTAGAGGACAATCAGTGTGTCATGTCTGATGTAGGGAACAGTAGTACTGTTCCCATTAGAGAACATCCAGTGTGTCATGTCTAGCTCAGAACCCATGCTGTAGACCAGTGGTTCTCAATCTTTCTAATGCTGTGGCCCTTCAGGGGTTGCAGGTCGCAACCCACAGGTTGAGAACTGCTGCTGTAAACTTACGAAACCTCTTAAAAAGTATTTTTAAAAAAACATATAATGGAGGGCATTAACTATGTTCCAAGCAAGTTCATGTAACCGAGAGGCAGAAATCCAAATCTTGGATTCCAATTGCATTACTTTTTCAATTAAAACTAAAGTAGCATACACTGGTTACTGAAGCTAAAAATAAAGCCTCCACAAAAATATCACCTAAGTTACGCTAACTTCTAAAACTTATTCAAAGAAAAATTCCAATTCCTAGATAAATTGTCCTATAATGTTTTCATAAAATAAAGGATTTCAAAAGAAGAAAATACATACTTTACTGTTTTAATAGATTGTTTTTCTAGCTGAGGCTGGTCAAAACTACAGTGATCTTGAGACAAAGCCTGGTCATTGCTACACTGTTCTTCAGGCAAAAGCTGGTCAACTTGTTTCTCTGACAAAGGCTGGTTGACTTTTCTTTGTTGCTTCTTGAGTCTTTCCTCTTCAGCTAAATAAAGATGTTTCAGATGATCTGGGTATCGATCTTTGAATTGGGATTCCTGTGAAGTTTTAGTCTTCTTTTGTCTCCATAATAATTTCTTGTAATTTTGCTGAATCTTCAGTTTTCTTCGAAAAGCAAAGCCTTGTCCTACATTAGGACAATAAATCAAAATTATTTTCATAGAAAAATGAAAACTGATTATAAATGAAAATCATTTTACATCATCAAATTCAGATGCTAAGTTTTTTTTTGTTCTGCTTTAAAGATTATTTCAAGTAACAAATTTAAGCTGATAGACTGAAAAGTCAGCCCTTTGCAAAAAGACCACAGTAACCATTAGTCATGCAGACAATCTCAAAGACTGTGCAAGAAAGAAGCTTAACAAAAAACTGACCAGTTCTGACTATTGCACAACCTGAGTTTATAAATGTACTCACAAATCAAAACAGATTCTTCTTCTAAGAACAATTAATCTCATTCTTAAAAAGAATATTTAAAAGCAGAAAACACTACATTTATTATTTTATCTTGGAGAAACTTAGTACTTTACAACTGATTTTTCTAAAATGCTTCAGTATAAAAGAAAAAGAGAAGATAGTTATGAGTTTCTGAACAGCCAGTAACAGAAGACTAAACTTACTCAACAGTTATACATTCTAAGTGGGGAGGGACTTCACAAACAAAAGGACAAACATAAAGCAAAGGAGAGGAAGAATAAGAGGAGTCTGGAGGGCTACTGGGTAATCACCAAGATTTGGAGCATTATGTTCCCTTTATATTTTTGAGAGGGTCTCACCCTGTTACCCAAGGCTAGACTGTTGTGGTGTCACAGCTCTCAACAACCTCAAACTCCTGGGCTCAAATGATTCTCTCGCCTCAGCCTCCCTAGTAGTTGGGATTACAGGTGTGCGCCACTACACACAGCTAGCTTTTTCTATTTTTAGCAGAGGCGGGGTCGTGCTCTTGTTCAGACTGGTCTTTAACTCCTGAGCTCAAGCATTCCACCAACCTCGCCTTTCCGAGTGCTAGGACAGATGTGAGTCAGCAAGCTAACAGCTAATACTGTTCTGTTCTAGCTTTTCTCTTAGCACACGCTCAGATACACACACAAAATACATTCAGAGGACCTGTAGACATTCTCCGTTTGGTGTCACAGAAAAAAAAAAAAAAATAGAGATTAAAAGACTTCTGATGAAATAATGAGGTAAAGTCAGAGAAGACGTGTAAAGATTTAAAGCTAGCTAAAGATACCAACACTTGCCCTGTCTTCCTTTCTAGAGCTCTACGACGCCTTCAGCTTCGGCGAGCTCAGGGGTAGTTACTTTCGCCCCAAATAGGACCGGGTCTGTTTCTAAAATCCTGCCTTAGCGCTTTGCCGAATCGCGTACCCTAGGGCGTTGCAAGCTTACCCTCGCGAATGCTCCCCACGAAGGCTTGCGAATAGTTAGGCCGCCATATCCTCTGTTTCACATTCTTATTCCTGAATCCTACCGAAAAATCCTCTTCGCCAAGGGTCTCCAAACCCCCTTTCCGCCGCCACTGTGCGGGTCTCACAGGCGCCATTTCCACAAACCAATTCCGTCGTCAGAAAACACAACGGACGCTGCTAAAATACGTCATCAAACCAAAGCAATCGATCGCCTAACTAGAGTCCAGCTCGGACCTCTACTTATCCGGCCTATGCTACTTTTGGTCGCGCCGTCGACTCACGGCCATGTTTGCGCCACCTACAGCCCGGGAGGGTGAGCGTCATGGCGGCTTCCGGCCCTCTCCCGGTGACCCCGGACCTGCCCACGCTGCGGGCCAAGTTGCAGGGACTCTTGGGGTTCCTGAGGGACGCCCTGTCCATTTCCAATGCACATACTGTGGACTTCTACACGGAGTCGGTGTGGGAGGAGCTGGTCGACTTGCCGCCGGAGACAGTGCTGACGGTGCTGAGGTCGGCGGCGGAGACGGAGGCCCAGCCCTCCGAGTCGCGCCCCCTAGTGGAAGCAGAGAAGGGGTCAGGTGAATGGCGGGACCGGCGGGGCGGGGGCAAGGCGGAGGGAAGGTCCCGGCCTGCGAAGCGTGCCCCCTGGTGGAAGCGCTGCGGAACCGAGTGAGCCGAGGGTCGAGGCGGGGCGAGTGGGGGCGGGTGGGGCTGGAATGATTTGGGGGATTGCCCTTTCATTTCTGGGTGCGTGTGTGTTTCCAGAGTTTAAAGGAAAAGAGAAGCAGGGCAGGGGCGTTCATTCACTTAGTAATTCGGCAGTAATTGTTTGAGTCGCGGGAAACTAGGGGAGCCGCGCTGGCGCAGAATCTATAGACGAAAACATGGTAGAAGATTATCAGTTAATTAAATAAAGATAATGTCAGGTGATTATAACGGCCAAATGGAAAATAAAAACAGTATAATGTCACAGTGATTGTATAAGGAGGCTGTGTTAGGAGACCAGGAACATGCAAGGGCACCAATCTAAGGAGAGCCACAGGAAGGGATTTCAGGCCTTAGGAACTGCAGACTACCTGTGGCTACAGCCGGGAACTGGCAGCTGCAGGTGTGGTCAGGAAGGTAAGCAGGGGCCAAGTCGTGCTGGTCTTTCTAGGCCTGAGAAAGATTTTGGATTTCAAGTGTGATAGGAAACCTTGGGAGGTATTTAGGCAACATAGTGACCTAATCCAATTCTACATTCGAAAAAATAGCTCTGAGAATTATTTGAAGAATAGACTAGTGAGGCAATAGCATAACTGAGAGAGTATTTCAGTAGTACAGGAAAGAGACGATTGTATCTTGAACTACAATGGTGTCAGTGACTACCTTGAATATTCAGTAGTTCACATTAGTTCATTTAAAAACTATTGTAAAGTATCTGTTATGTGCCATGAATTTTTGTACGCTCTGGGCTCTCCTGCTCTCAAATTTAGATTGCCTGGTTGGGTGACTCACCTCTGTAAACCCAGCAACTAGAGAGAGCGTTGTGGGAGGATTGCTTTAGCTTAGGAGTTCTAGGCTGCAGTGAGCATTTGTTGTGCCACTGAACTCCAGCCTCAGTAACTGAGCAAGAACTTGCCTCTAAAAAAAAATTTTATATTATAAACATAAAAACTTAGATCCTGTGGTTTCTTTCTTGCCCGTGGTAATGAATTCTACTCTTTGAGCTTTTTTGAAATGCAAAGTACCAACCACTAGGGGTCCTGTTATAATAGCACTTGGTAAATACTGGTTTCTATAAAATCATTGTTTATTGTTGAAAAGGTGTTAGGCACCTCTTTGGTTTGCTCTTCTAATATTTATGAAACTGGCAACTTAAACTCCAGAAAAGCAGGGTCTGTGTCTGTCTTTGTCAACTGATGTATTCCTAGCTCCTAGCACTAGGTGAAATGTTTGGCATGCATTTAGTGCTAAAAGAATATTTGTTAAATGGATGAGTTAATGAATGACTCATGTTCAGTTTCAAATAAATACAGAGATAGATAGAATAGAAATTATCTTTAGATACGCAATCTAGGACTTTCATGTATGTTCAGCCTGGTCTTTATACAATAGAAGAATTAGATTGTCTTATGCATTCTAATAATAGTAATTGGATTAACTGGTATTTACTGTATACCCTGCAGTGTGCTAAGTGTTTTCCTATATATTTTCTTTCAATCTTTCCATCATCCTTTCAAGATGGGTTCGGTTATTTCCAATTTGCGTAATTATAACTTGAGTAGTTAATTTGCCAGGGACACAGTTTAATGGAGGATTCAAACCTGGATCGTCTGACTCCAGAGTCTGAGCTCTTCACCGCCTTGATAAAAGTCTCCTCTGAATTATTTAGCAATTAATTACCAAGTCCATTTATTGTTTAAATCAATGGTACCAATTCATTTCTTGTTTTTGTTGTTGTTAGTTGTTTTTACTGTCTTTCCCCCTTTAAGAATGTAAGAGTTCTGTTCATTTCTGTATCCCTCCAGAATTGGATTAACTGACATTTACTGTATACCCTGCAGTGTGCTTAAGTGTTTTCCTATACATTTTCTTTCAGTCTTTCCGTCAGCCTTTCAAGATGGGTTCTGTTATTTCCAATTTGTGGAATTATAACTTGAGTTAATTTGCCAGGGACACAGTTGTAATGGAGGATTCAAACCTGGATCATCTGACTCCAGAGTCTGAGCTCTTCACCGCCTTTTATTAGTTGCCTATTATTAGCTACCTAATCTGACCAGGCATCATTCTTGGCAGTAGGGATACAGAATAAGCTAATAATACCTAATAGGGAGTAATTGAATAAAGGAGTGAATGAATAACAAAATGTACTTGTTCTCTTAATTTAAGAATAAAAGGCTAACCGCTTTTGGGAAAACCTTACAAACAATTTTGTATCTGTCCAACAACAATGTAGTCTAGACTAGATTGTTCATCATTGAAATGACTCTGACCTTTCAAACTTTTTTATTTAAAATCTTTAATTGTATAAATGTTCAGCTGCCTCTAGTATCAAAAAGAGTGAATTTTTATAGTTTGTGCTTGTTAGGAATATTAATTTTTGTTTATGTGAAGATGGACATTTTTTTCCAACACTATATGAGGTCCATTGTTTGTGTCAGAGAAGAGCATTGGAATCCTTTGACCAGCTTTATCTCTTACTAGGGAATTGTTAGCTATTATGGACAGTATAATTTTATAGTTAAATATGGAGTCAGACAGGGTTCAAATTCCAGTTCTACCACTTCCAATTCTGTGATTTGAGGGAAGTTCATTTATTTATTCAGTCAACAAACACTTACCAAGAGTTAGCTATATGTGCCTGGTAGTTTTCTAGGGGTTAGGTAAATAGTAGTAAATAAAACAAAAATCTGTATCTTCACCTTGCCTGCCTTCTAGATGGAGATGATAGATAAAAAGATTTTTTAAGTGCTACAGAGAAAAATAAAATAGATATGGCAGGACTACACAAAAGGAGGTAGAAAAGGAAAGCATGTTTTCAATATTAAATAGGTTTCCTGGCAAGACTCATCGAGGTGGCTCTGGAAAAAAGGTCTAAAAACCAAGTTGATTTCAAAAAATTTACTGCTCTGAACTTTTGTTATCCACATGTGATGTAGATAAAACACTGTCTCATAGATGAATCATAAATTGTAACAAATTATCTTTATTCATATCCAGTTATTACCTGAAGCACTCCTGAATTGTTTAAATTTTTCTGTTTTTATACTTAATATTATTTATATAAATAACATAATTAAAGGCAAACATGCTTTTGGAATGGGTAAATGCACTTTATACATTCAATGAGATATTAATATGTGATGTTAACAATAAGGACACGCATGTCAATTTCTTATTTTATCTTCTATGAGCACAATCTGCATGTTTAAGTAACATTTTTTTCATTTCATAAAAAACTGTAAATTATACAAGAATGGCTTAAGGAAAAAGTTGCCTAGCACCTAATTAGATGATACAAATTTCTTTTAAAAGAGTATATATATTCTGTTTTCTTCCCTTGGTAGCTTATACGATTATGTATGAACTCAAACATTTATAAAACTTAACCCATCCCGTCTTTAATTTCCAAAGTTTAGTAAGACTAACTTTTGATTAAACTGTATTAAACAATTATCAAAGATTGAAGCCAAAAGTTAATTGTTATGGCAGCAAAGCCTTAAAATGTTTAACTAAATTTAATAACAATAAATTTCCATTTTAGAAAACAAATTCAGTTCAACCTAACAAACACTTATTGGGCCTAATGGTATGTGGAGTTTTACCAATAAGAAAAAACTCAGTTGTGAAGCTATTACAGTAGCACTGGTGAGGGTTAATGGGATTTGAACTATAGCAGCGATGGGGGAGGGAGGTTCCAAAGGGAAGAAACTTTTACATCAGGATTGATGGTGTCTGGGTGTGTGGATTGAGGGTACAAGAAGTGTTAAAGATAATGTAAAAGGCACTGGGGGAGGGAGAGGTTATCAGACATGATAGAAAATAGAAGGGAAAGTTTCTGGAAGTACGAGTTGAAGTTTTTAACCTTTGCACTGAAGGCATCTGTGGGACATTCATGTAGAAATGAGTACAAAATATTTCTATATCCTTGCAAAAATTATTACTAAGAGGGCATCCTCAATTTCTTCTTGAGTTACTGGGTCATAGAACAGATATAGGGCTTTGTGATAATGACAGTAGTGACACTTCCCCTAAACTCTGTACCACAGTTACATCACAAAATTTAGCACATACTTGCATTTTATCCTATATTACATTCTGAATGTTTGAAATCACTCTCGTTTCATCTTGAGATTGTAAACATTTGAGCTGAGATGAAGTTTTATGCCTAACATGTTCAGCAGCACTATTTAAGTCCTCCACAACAGCTCAGGAGACTTTGTTCCTTCTATAGTTGATGCTACAATAGTAAATGTATTGAAGGATTGCTGCTGTTCATTCATGCTGTGTGCAAAGTGTTGCTTTACAACTTGGTATGAGCAGTAGGGTTCTTTTATTTCTAGCAATAGACTACAACAAAATCTTAAAAAAATATTTTATTCCCTTCTTAAAGACTTATTATTTTATATGTTACTTTTTAATTTCTTGAAAGTTTAAGATTACTTCTAGTGGAAAGGGTGTTAGTTGTTGAGGGAAGTGAAGAAAGTAGCAGAATTGAGAAGATAAAATGAATGTGAAATGTCTTAAGCTGCCGTTGTATTAAGTATGGGTCTCTGCCAGAGGGAATTCTTGCCAGACTTGGTTCTGACAGTCAAGTCTGCCTAATGGTTTTCTTCTTCTTCTTTTTTTTTAATTTATCCTTTCCTTTAAAACATTTTTTTTATTAAATCATAACTATATATTACTGCATTTATGGGTTACAATATGCTGATTTTATATACAATTTGGAATGCTTACATCAAACTGGTTAACATAGACTTCATCTCATTTAATTGTTGTGTTAAGACATTTATACTCTACTCTTCATATATTTGACATGTACCCTTGCAATATGCACAATAGGTGAGGTCCCACCGATAATCCTCCCTCCACCCAGCCCAGCCATCCCCCTTCCCTCAACTCATGATCCTCTTTTCTTCTCCTTTCTGGACTGTAATTGTGTTTTATCATTTGTATGAAAGTGTGGGTGATCATATATTGGTTTCATAATAGTACTGAGTACATTGGATACTTCTTCTTCCATTTTTTTTTTTTTTTTTTTTTTTTTTGCAGTCTTTAGCCGGGGCTAGGTTTGAACCCGCCACCTCAGGTATATGGGGCCAGTGCCCTACTCCTTTGAGCCATAGGCGCCACCCTTTTCTTCCATTCTTGAGATACTTTACTAAGAAGAATATGATCCAGCTCCATCCATGTAAACATAAAAGAAGTAAAATCTCCATCTTTTTTTATGTCATGGAAACAGCCCAAGTGCCCATCGACCCATGAATGGATTAACAATTTGTGTTAAATATTATGCAGCCATAAAAAAGATGGAGACTTTACCTCTTTTATGTTTACGTGGATGGAGCTGGATCTTATTCTTCTTCGTAAAGTATCTCAAGAAAGGAAGAAAAAGTACCTAATGATTTTCTTTACTGCTGTCTTGCCTGATTTTCTCTGTTGGCCACTGTACTTAATTCTATGGCATGCTAATGAAATATTTGTAATTATGAGCCAGGTCTGAAATCAAATTGCGGTGGTTCACCTGCCCCGCCATGTAATATTTGTGTAAATTTGGGTGCCTTACAGCCTCCCTAAGTCTGTTTTTTTTCCACTGTAGGTGTGGATAAGAGCACTATGTAACTAGCTTATAAAACTGTTGCGTGGAAAATAAAATGTTTAGCACAGTGTCTGGTGCCTAGCATATATGTAGTAAATGTTAATGGTAATAGAGATGAGTTATTATAAACCCTGACTGTGTGCTCTTCCTTAAAAATGCTGTATAACTTCAAGTAAGATAACCTTTATTTAATTTTTTTTATTTTTATCTATTAATCATAAATATTATACACTCATTGTTTTTATTTTAAAATTTTATTATGCATTTTTCCACCTTGAGATTTTCATAATCTAACAAGTGTATATATGATTTTTCTCCCTTTTCTTGTACTTTGGTCTCTGCGACAAAAAAAACAGAACAAACATAGAGATACTCTAGTCTTACATTTATAAAAAAATAACCTCTCCTGCCTCTTTCTTCCCCTCCCTCCCTAATGCCTAACGAACCTATTGTATAAGGACCTGTCTTACAATTTATTTTGTAAGAAACCTCTGTGGAATAGTAATATGGGCTGCACAAAAAAATAAGACTGCAAATAAAGCATATAATAAAACAACTGGAACTTCCAATAGAGGGAGACATGGGCAGAATAATCAAGTTATATAATATGCAGGTGTCATGGGCAGCAAATTTTAAAAGAAAGCTTTCCCTATGTAAAATATTTCTAATAATTAAGTAAATGTAAGTTAAGTAACCCAGTGGTTTCTGTTTTGCTAGTTGCCAAACTCAAACTGATTATGCACAAATACCTAGGCAAGCACTAATTGCCCCATAATTTTCTTGTACTATTTCAGAGATGAAAGTAAATACTAAATCATCAACACCTCTCTCTCTCTCTCTCTCTCTCCCCCTCCCTCCCGCACCCACCCCCCCCCCCCCCCCCCCCCCCAACCCCCCACCCCCCCCCACCCCCCCCCCCCCCCCCCCCCCCCCCCCCCCCCCCCCCCCCCCCCCCCCCCCCCCCCCCCCCCCCCCCCCCCCCCCCCCCCCCCCCCCCCCCCCCCCCCCCCCCCCCCCCCCCCCCCCCCCCCC
>CAUYPK010109058.1:0-14035 GCA_963574355.1 Loris lydekkerianus
CACACCTATGGAGCACATTGCAAGTACAAGGTGGATCTATCATGTGTAGAACACAAATGTCCTAATGCTATAATTGGGTAAATGAGGTGAAAGCTATGCTGATTAGTATGATGTAAGCACTCCAATTTGTACAAATAATCAACACATTGAAAAAGGCATAAATGTATTTATGACCTATGTACAAAAGACTTAATAAAAAAATAAAGTAATTAGAAAACATTGATCTCAAAGTTGTCATAGAATCCACATACATGCATGGGTCCCCACATTCCAGTAAGTAGAATATATGCCATGAGATCAATCAGTAAGCCTTTATTTTTTTTAAATATTTTTTGGTTCTTTTAAATTTTCAGAATATTATAGGGGTACACAAGTTTTGGTTATCTAATTTACTTTTGTACATTTCAGGTCAAAATTATAAGTATGCCCTTCCCCCAAAATGTGTGCATTAGATATGAAGGAACCCGTCACATCCTCCCCTTCCTCCCACTTGAGTTTTTTTGACTTTTGCTTCCATATGTGAACATAAGTGTTGATTGACTAGTTCCAGTTAAATACTGAATACTTGTGGTGTTTGTTTTTCCATTATTATGGCACTTCACTTAGAAGAATCGTCTCTAGTTTTATCCAGTTACTACAAAAGGTACTAGATCACTGTGTTGTGTATGGCTGAGTAATACTCCGTATACGTACACCTCATTTCATTGATCCACCCATGCGTTGATGGGCACCTGTTTCCGTATCTTCGCAATTGCGAATTGTGTGATGAAGGGTTTGGGGATGACTTTTCCTAGATGAGTAGCTTCTAAATTTTTTGACCACTGTGTACAGTAAAGAAGCATATTTAGCACCACAGTCCTATATTATAACAAAAGTTCCATGAACTATACTTGCTTTTCCTAAGAGCAAGTTTAAAAATGTTAATCCGAATCCACTAAATTGATTCACAACCCAATAACTGATTTCGATAACCTGCACTTTGATAAACAATTTCATGAGGAGCCACCATGCTTCCTCTACCCAGGCACAGGCTTCCTTTTCCAGGTCCTCCCCCAAATGCCGCAGAGTCCAGAGTCTGGCCAGGTCCTTCTTTCCTCATCTAGGCTTGCAGATGTTCTGTACAATAGTCAGCCTACATTCCTTTAATTCCTTGATTTATTCATTTACTCACTTTTTTCATTCTTAGAGTCATTCATTCAAAGAAATATTTATTCAATATGTGGCAGCCACAGACATTATATCCAGGGCTACAGGCATAAAAACAGATCATTACACTTGAGAACTGAGTTGGGTATGCACAGGGGATGATGGCCGAGAAGTGGCACTGTGTGGTAGCTGATGGTGACTTTGAAAGGATACCAAGGATGATCTTGGTGATTTCTCCATCTAGACAATCTCTCGCAGACATCTCAGCACCCTCCCAAAATGAATGCTCCAGCAGGAAGTTTGTCCTGAGGCAAGAGGCCTGGTTGTGGGGAGAGTTTTGTGTGCGGAAATCTTCAGAGGACAGTGGGGCCAGGGTGGGAAGGGTGTGGTGAGGACCTAGAATTGTCGTTAAGGGATATTTGGAGGGCTCTCAGCCCAGTGCTATTTCACCCCCAACACAGAGAGCTGATGACATTGCCAGATTGTCGTTTTCGTGTTGACAGAGGATCTCATCTCTCATTGTGGCACTTACTAAGAATTACTCACTACAAACAACAAAGGAGTAAACTTGGAACACAGGACTCTAAAGAATCACTTTTTCCTCTGAAAGCTCAAAATGAGATCACAGAATGTCAGAGTTGAGAAGAAGCTAAGCGATAGTGATCCAGCTGCTGCCCCTGACAGTGAAGACATCTGTAGCCAATGACTTGCCCAAGTTTCTGTCTAGTTATTCATCCCTTTGTACACTAAAATGCAGGATTGGTTCTTTTGTTTGAGACAGAATCTCTCTCTTTTGCACAGGCTAGAGTGCAATGGTCTTATCATAGCTCACAGCAATCACAAACTCCTAGGCTCAAGGGATCCTCCTGCTTCAGTCTCCCAAGTAGCTGGGACTACAGGTGTGCACAACCGCACCCAAGTTATTTTTTTTCTATTTTTCGTAGAGATGGGGTCTAATTCTTGCTCAAGTTGCTCTTGAGCTCCTGAGTTTAAGTAATCCTCCAACTTTAGCCTCTCATAGTTCCAGGATTGCAGGCACAAGCCACCATGCCCAGCCCAAAATACAGCATTGTTAGAACTTTGATGTACATTAAAAAATCACTGAGACACTGGGCATGGTGGCTCACACCTATAATCATCTGAGAAACATGTTAAAAGTGTAACTGTACATTGCAATTCTTAGGTCTTGGGGAGCAAAACCCCAGAAATTTGCATTTTAAATATCTTCTTCAGGTTTTTTTTTTTTTTTTTTGAGACAGAGTCTCACTTTGTCACCCTCTGTAGAGTGCTGTTGCGTCATAGGTCACAGCAACCTCTAACTCTTGGGCTCAAGATATTCTCTTGCCTCAGCCTCCCTAGTAGCTGGGACTATAGGCACCTGCCACAACACCTGGCTATTTTTAGAGACAGGGTCTTGCTGTAGCTTAGGCTGGCATCAAAATCAGGAGCTGAGGTGATCTGCTCACCTTGCCCCCCCCCCCCCAACCCCAGGGCTGGGATTACAGGTGTGAGCCTCTGCATTGGCTCTACATTTTTAAAATATAGGAATCAGAACACATTGGGTTTGAATAAGACAAAGACCTGGGCTTCCTGAGAGATTGTTTTATCTACTAACTGAAACTTGGCTTAACTAGGGACAATCTTCTGTCAACTAACCGATTGAGTCCACTTAAAATGCCTTCCTTTTCTCCAAGCTTCCAGGAATCACCACCAATTGTCCTGTGGAAGAACAAAACTGGGATGTGAGCTGCTAGAAAAAAGACAACATAGGAAGTTAAATTAATTAGCAGTAGGGCCCCAATCCCTGGGAAAAACCAGGTCTACGTGGCAGTTTCCACAATGGCCACAAGGTGGCGGCCTTCCGCGTCAATTTGAAGAACGCAAAGCGTTCCCATCAGGTTTAGCTTATTTTCAATATTAACTACGTCATTAGTTTTTAAAGTGAGCATTAATTTTAAAAAGATGCAAGAAGTCGTTTTCACAGAAGAGCCATCCAATTCGCATTTCAATAAAATATTGACATGCTCTAGACGGAGGAATTTAGGGAGATTTCCACATCAGACCTCTGAAAAAAGATAAAAATCTGAAAAAAGGCCATACGCAGTTTTTGCTAAATGAAAAATGTCACTCAAAGAAAGGGTTTTAAAGGTGTTCTGAAAGGTTGACTTTTTGAAGAATGCAAGTATCATTTGGTCATTAAAAAATAGAAAAGGCAACATCTGGTGAAATTTCCTTTTTATTGCTGTGTACCAGGATCAGAAAATGAAAGAGAAACAGAGGGAAAATAAAAGCTCCGATAAACGTAATGACACCAGGGCAGTTGTGGACCAAAAATGATAACAGAGCTGCAGCTTGGCCAGTGCACACCTGAGCCCTTACTCCCAGCAAGTCTCTGTGCTTTGCAGACACAACCCTAATTGTCCTGGAGAGTGGAGGCCACAGGCCTGCAGGGAGGTGAGGGAGGCCAGGCCAGCTGGAGCAGGGTGTGGGGGGCCTTGAGGACCCACCACAACACAATTTCAAGCCAAGCAGTATAGCCTTGGAATTCTGGCAGGCCAAGCCATCAGCAAGGTCACTAAAGGCCTATGACCTCAAGGACAGAGCGGCCAGTGGTTGGGGTTTACACTGAGGCTGAGGGCACCTTTCCATAGGGATAGTCTGCAGAATATAGCAAAGGGCTCAGACCAGCAGAGAGTGCTGGGGACAGGACTGCTGGTCACTTAGCGGGCCATGTATACGTCTGTGTATACTTACTGCAGAAGGCAAGTCCTGCCAGAGCCCTGCACTGTAGGTGCCCCCAATTCATCTGAATGCAGGAGCAGTGTGCCTACAGCGTTAGCAGGAAGGGCTTGTAGAGGGGTAAAAATCACATCCTTAGTTTTCAAGGGCACCTGGGGAACTTGGCCTCACATTCCACTCTCTTGTTTCAGCTTCATCTGGGAGGGGAAACCCTGGAAGCCATGGGGACACCATTAAAGGAGGTAGGAGGCCATCAGGACACAAAAAGTGGAAGGGTGGACGGTAGCGCCACAGCTGAGATCCGCCTCTCTGCCCTTCCCCCTGTCTGTCGGCCCATCATGCTCTTTGTCAGGGTGGGGAGTGGTAGGAGGGGGCAGGCTCTTGTCAAGAAGGGTGACAAGAGATCTGAGGGGGCCTGGTTTCTTAGTGATGTGGGGAATGTGGGAGAGATTCCTAAGACATTTCTCTTCTCTCTTCTCTTATATTCACAGGACAGCATCTGGGATTGTAAATTCCTGGGGCATTGCCCTTCTTTCTAGAATATGACTTCCGCTGTCAAGGAGAAAATAGGACAGAGTGGGGCTTTGGCAAAGGCTGTTTTAAGGGACAGCTGTCCCTTGGTTGTCCTCTGATCAGGCCAGCTCACTACAGGGATAATCAAACAAGAGCTGGGGCAGAAAGCAGGACTGACGTTTCCTAGGCAAGAACTGTCCCTCTAGAACCATATTCCACGGGGACCTTCTCTGTGCTGCTGGGTGGAGGAGACACTTACGTGGGGGAGGAGAAGGGATACTTCAGAGGTTTTCCTGTTGGCGAGATCCCTTCTTCATTGCATTACCTGTGAGGCTACCCGAAGCTGGACTCAAAGAGAGCCCACACTTGCCGACTGCCACGTGATTGCTGATTGTGTTCAACGTAAAATATGGCAGACATATGCAGGCAAGCAGCCTAATGTAAAATCATCTTCCCCATCAGGTGTGCTAAATACCTTATCTTTAGGGTACATGTCTCACTGACATGGGCTGATTGATTTACGGTCACACAGTGAACTGTCAGGGCCAGGACTGGGTGAAGTAGAGAAGGTTAGATTTAAGAAACAATTTTGATGTTTTTGTTTATTTTTACCTTGCATGGTAGATTTCATGTTTGAAGATGAGGTTTCTGATCCAGAGGAGAAAGGTTGGTGGCGAGAGTGGAGTGGGTGTGTGTGGATGTGTCCTGTCTCTGGTTGGGTCCCTGTGTCATGGACAGCACAGTGAAGGCAGTCAGGACAGTGGGAGTAGTGGGAGGAAGGCAGAAGGCTCACTCAGGGGCTGGTGACACCCACCGACCCACCCCCTCCTACTCAGCACAATCACATGCATGAGTGTCAATAGGAAAGGAGTTTTACCTTAAGCAAGAAGACATTATTGTAAGTCTAAATGGCTCACCTGTAAAGTAAGTAATGAAAATTTCTCTCTAAATATTTAGGAACATTAAACTAAATATTTAGTTTCAATGAATAATAAACTAAACGTACCATTCTCAGACCAAGCAGCACTTCTTACCTGAGTTACTTGTCGTTATAAATTTTTTTTAAAATAATGATCTCTTAAGAGAATAATGTTTCCTTTGAAACAGATGTTGTGTTGACTGGTGGTCACATTTCCAGAATCTTAGGCTTTTTAGTATCACTGTAGGTAATTAGCTGCATTGCTGTAATTTCCAGCTATTGTGGCTTTTGAGTTCATCCAGCTGCCATGGAAATATTGGCCTCACAGGAAACTTGCTGAACAGCCAATGTGTTGGATGCGTAGACAAGGCCGCAGAGCTACAGTATGTAGCACACTCCTTGATGGAAGTAGAGTGACCACCTAATTTATTACCTAAATGAGGATTCTTTTGTGACTCCAAAGAGGCACTATTAATAATCAATCCAGAAAACATGTAAACTGGGGCAAGATTTTTTTCTTCAAAGTTGTTTCACAAAAAGGAGGGAGACATGGACATAAAAAATAGATACAGATATAAATAGCAATATTATTCCAGTCCTCGTGAAGTTTCTCATATTCTAGGCCATTCCAAGTTCCTTTTTTTTTTTTTTAACAACAGGGACTTTTAAAAAAAGATACAGTCCCTGAAATGATTCAATCACTGTTAGTTTTACATTATATAGAGGAACCAATGAGAACAAGTATTTAAAAGGAGACATAGGAATTTGACAAGATGTACTGATTTGAAACTAGGAGATGAACAACCGCAGGCTCTCATAAGAGAAAAACACAATTAAATTCAAGTAGGGGGGAGGAGGGAGAAGTAGAGGGGATGGGTAAGTTTCCACCTAAAGGGTACAATGTAGGGGTGTGGCACACCTCCTGGTTGAAGGACTCAACTACAACTGGGATGCTGCCTAACAGATGTGGACAATGTAACTCTACCATTCGTACCCTTATATTAATCTGAAATAAATTTAAGAAAAAGGAAATTTGCCACAGATTTAGCAATTAACCTTAGGGTAGTCTCTCAAACTTTAGGAAAGTGGTTGTGTTGGATCTCGTAGGATGAATGGAACTCTACTGTTATGAAAGTTCACGATTTCATAAAGTGCTGTATGTCAACCAACTGAAGAGTGAGGATGCTCCAGACAACTTGATAGAAGCTCAAAAACTGGCCACAGTGATGAAAGAGACAATGCAGGTGGGAAATATATTTGGAGAATAAACAGAATAATTCTGAAATATGGGAATGGAAGAACATTTCTAAATTAAGTATTATTTTATGTAGTATGATTTTTAATAGTGACATAATTTAATTGACAAATTAAATATTATGAGTAGACACTTGAATAAATATTTTATTCCTATCTGTAACATTTTGCATATTTAAAATGTGCCTCAGACCTTTTCCTTTGGATGTTCTCACAGGGAATTACTTTGTAGGTGAGTTCATCTGCTATCCAGGTATGTGTCGTAATCATCATACAGATTTCTGTTCTGTGTGGGTTTGTAGCAGCAGGGTCCCTGTTTTTGGGCTAGGAGAATGAGGGGTCCTCTTAACTTCCTAGATGGGTAGAAAATTAATCAGGACTTCAGGTAACAGAGCAGGGCAGAGCAGTGAGTCTTTGTTAACCTGAGCACAGCTGCTGTCTCTCAAAATATCACCACTCGGGGACTAAGACCATGAGCAGATCCTAAAGCTCAGGAGGTGACAGCCAGGCTCACTAAATGGCCAAGAGGCAGCTCCTTCCATCACGCTTGGCTAAGCAGCCTTTGGTCGTAGACCCAAGACCTTGCCTCATTTGATATTCTGTGGACTGAGGTATATTTATTAAAAGCAAGCCACTAGGTGAACCTGGAATGAAGACTCTGTCATCCTGGTCTCCTTCGACCTCTCAGACACTCAGCATCTAGTTGGGGTAGTTAACTATACTCCTGTACTAACCAGCTCAGCAACTTTACACAAATCCCTTCCACTTTCCAAGGGAGTTGGATGCGTTTCCTTCTAGAGCTGACTATCCTTTTGTCTCCAAAAATAAAAATAAAAGGAGAGCAAAAGGTGAAAATAAACATTACAGAGAATAAATACCTCGGAATAAAAAGGAAATAAAAGATGAGTGTGGCCTGGAGCGATTAGGGAAATTCTCTATTTCTTTCACTTTCATGACAAAAGGAAACCAGGCATCCGGCCTCCGTTAGTTGTGGCCTTGAGTTTCATAGATTTTAGGGTGGAAAGCAAACCTCTGCTCAGTGGGAGAATTCATTCACCTAAGGTCAAATGGCTACATGAAAAGTCTCCCAGAACCAAAGAATAGTCTCCCTTCCTGAACCCTAAACCCATGTTGGATGTTGCTTGGCATGTGAGAGGCTTAGTCATCTTAAACTTGGTGACTTCATCCTCTTCATTAGACCCTTTCAAGGCACTACAGAGATTTTGAGGCTTAGGGCTGAGAGGGGAGTACAGAGAGGTGTTGATGCCTGCCCAGGACCACTGAGGCTACTTGGTGCGGCCAGTTCTCTCCCAAACACAGATCTGTGGAGGGGACAGTGTCAGACTGGGAGGCTTCCAGCTTCAACACCCTTCATTCTCCACCTTGCTGGACTAATCTTTCTGGTCAGGAACATCTGAAAACTGGTTAATTTCTTATGTGAACTTCTTGGCAGAACTCACTCAAACCACTGCTCTACCCTCAGAAGGCTGAGAGATGAAATTGATTCCAGGTCTGCCACAACCCAGGTGGTTCCAATTCTTGAACTTTCGGTTTTCCTTAAAACTGGAATCCATTGGTTGGGTGAAATACTAACTTTGTTTCTTTGAAAAACAGTTTCCTCTGTGTTAAGCAATGATGGTTGTGACCACCACAATTATCACTAAAAGCCTCCCTCCAGTACCCCTGCCCCTGGCTGTGCCTGTCTCAGATGCTTGTTTCGGAGTGTGTGCTTTCACACGCGCACCTCCACACACGCCTTCACACGTGCACCTCCACACGCACCTTCACACGGGCCTCCACACACGCCTCCACGCCCACCTCCACACATGCCTCCACACGCGCACCTCCACACGTGCCTTCACACGGGCCTCCACACACGCCTCCATGCCCACCTCCACACACGCCTCCACACACGCGCCTTCACATGCGCACCTCCACACACACCTTCACACAGGCCTCCACACATGTCTCCACGCCCCTGAATGTTGTCCTCAGGGTGGTTCAGCACCTTCCATGAGAGACTGGAAACCAGAGAGTTCCCAGGAAAGAGCTGCCTGGCTGGTACAGGATCTGGAAACTACAAAACTAGCAAAAGAACCGGGGATCTTTGGTCTAGAGAAGAGAATCCTAACAGAAATTGAGAACTCAAAGCCGAATTGGGACCAGCTATTGACGATTTTGGCTCGGTAGAAACAAGAACTTGATCAAATGTGGAGTGACTCAATATTGGAGTGGGCGGGGATGATGTCAGGGACATCCTCTCACCAGACGTGCTCACAAAGAGAGCGGGTGGGCATCTCTCGGGGGTGCCATGCAGGGGGCGCCTCTGGGGGCTGACTTGTGAAAGGCTCTGGATGTGAAGTGGGGGTTCAGACAGGTGTGTGACAGCGTGCCTACCCTTGAGGGCCTGCTGTCTTCAGGGAGAAAGGATGTTAGGTAGAAATATACGCAGCAACCTAGAATGGGGAGACATGGAGAGCTGCAGGGGGAGGTGCTGAATCATGGCAGGGACTGAGGATGGTGGAGGGGGAGGTGCACAGGCTGCAGTCAGGGCTACCCTGAGCAAAGGATTGTGCTAGAACACTGAGTATGCCTAGCCCAGAGAGGAGGGCATGTGAGGGGAGGGCTCAGAGGGAGATTACAGGTTACTATAAAGGCCAGATGCTGGAAATCCTTGGTTTTGAGCTGCTGAATAGTACTGCTTTTCATATCTAACAGGCAGCACCGGCTTCTTTGTGCAGGCCCTTGGAGAGGCCAAACATTAGGGTAGAAAGCAAGCAGCATCATGGCACCCCCCAGACCTCGTCCATCCCTGTGGGCTCTGGGCCTCATGGGCTTTTAAGGGACACAGTACATTCCTTTTGGTTTGCCAGGATCAGCCTACCCATCCTGAAAACCTCAAAGGCTGCTGTATAATTTCCTCCAGGAGGCCAGAGGTCATTTAGAACAGCAAGTGTAGGCAACACCCAGCTATTAAAATTCAGACTTCTCCCTAAATTCTGGCCTGAAGCATTTTGGAGATGAGAGGGCCCCCAAAGTGGGGGGGCCTTCAAGGTCTGTATTTCTTGCCTGAAATGAAGGTGTTTGGTTTCTGGGGGTGGCCTGGGCAGGCTGTGCTCCTGCATAGAGGGGTGTGGCTCACAGGGAGGCTTTCTCTCCGTGCATTACTGGCCACGGGCCACTCTGGCCTCTCTGCTTCCACCTCCTGCGAGTGCTTAGAGACACATACTCGGTGCCTCTGCCTTGATCTGCATTTAGCTGGGATCCTCAGGAAGGAACGTGAGATGACCTCAGATGGGGCAGATGGTTCAGATGGGGAGTGCTGAAGATCAGCTGCTCCACAAGAGACTTCCAGAGAGCCTGAGAGCAGCCAGCCAGCACGTTTCTGGAGAGGAAAGGAGAGGAGGCTGGGCAGTAAGCAAGCAGGCTGGCACTTGGTCCCCAGCAGGCAGGGCCATTTCTTGAACCAGATGGCAGCAGTAACCAACTTGCTCTATACAAGATCTGCCTGCAGACAGCTGCCCTCCCCCGCCATGTTATAATGTAAGGGGCCCTCAAAGCTCCTTGTTCCATGTAGCTACCATATCAGCCTATTCTCAGGTTTAAAATGTTAACATTTGCACAGATTCACTGGATTTTAGCATAGATCTCACCCGAGGTTCTCTTTTAAATGTAACTTCACTGGGATGCAATGGATTAGTTTACCAGCTCGTTCCAACCTGCTAAGGGGTACGCACTGCCTTGAAAGCATTAAGAATTGGAGAAGGCAGCCAATGACAATAAAATGTTTTAAATTGAGAGAACAAAGAGTTCCAGGAGCCACCTTTACTTCTTTTAGGATTTTCCCTGGGCCAACAAAGACCCAGCCAAGCATCATCTCCTGGCTCTGGGGATCCAGAGCCCAGGACAGGGTTCCACTCTCTGAAGTGGTTTTTTTTCAAGCCAGTTTTATGTTCAGTACCTCCAGGAGGCAGAATACAGGACTCTACGAGTTTGACCATAATCATCAATGCCAGCCTTCCAACTTTGAACTGCTCTGCCTGGTGTCCTATATGCATTTTTCCTGGCCTCTGCCTTTGAAGTTGGCTGGTGATTCTCCCGTTTTCATTGAGCAGACAGTGCCAGAAAGGCAGGAAAACTTCTCTGTTCCTATCCCAGTGCAGAAGCCAATGTCCCAGCTCCCAACTCATGGGAAGAGCAAAGGCTTCTGCTCCGATACTTTCCAGAGAGGAGGAAGCCATCCAGCAGATGTCAGTAGGTTAAGATGTGCAGGGAGCCTACCCTGACCATCCAGGGTGCTCTTTCCAGTCCAGTTTAGCATTCAAGGGCCACGGAGGGGATGTGACTAACAGGAAAGTTTTGAGTGGTAGACCCTCCAAGAGGAAAGCCAGGAAGGGGAAATTGAAGTCCATTTCCTTCTAGAGAAGGATTGAGATTTGTCATGAGCCTGAAGATTCTAGAAAGTTTGTCCCATACTCCCGACCTTAAAATGCATGGTGATTAGACCCACCCGGACCTCCAGAAGAGCTGCGCTGGGTTCCACCATTGGCACCCACCTGGACCTTCAGAAGTGCTGCTCCACGACCCACGATGAGCACTGGTCCGGACCTCCGGAAGAGCTGCACTCGGTCCCCCATCAGCACCCACCCGGACCTCCAGAAGAGCTGCGCCTGTTCCTGCCAGTGGCACCCACCCGGACCTCCAGAAAAGCGGTGCTGGAACCCGCGGTCTACACCCTCCTGAACCTTTGGAAGAGCTGTGCCCACCTGAACCCCGGTAAGAGCTGCACCGGGACTGCTACCCTGCCTGCCAGGCCACCCCACACCCTGACCAGGAACTCTGGGAGCCGCACAACCCTGTGTCCTCCCTCCTGTACAGTCCCTGCATCCACACAGGCCCACTGGTCTGGCCAGGGATTCTGGTAGCCGAGTGCCCTCTGGAGCCCTCCCTGCCTCTTCACAGAACCCTTCTCTTGGCCAAAGACTGCTGGAGCCTTGAGCTCTCTGTGCCAAAGTCACTGGGCACCAGGCACTCCCAGAACTGTGTGCACCACTCCTTCCCTGTTGCTGGATCCAGGGGTGTCACACTCCAGAGGTGCTCCCACAACCAGAACTCCCTGGCTGGGGCAGCCCCAGAAGAGCTACATAGGGTCACAATAGAGTGATCCCCTAGGGGTCTAATCTCGGAGAGACACCACCCCAACTCTGAGGACGTCCAGAGGCAATGGAGAAAACCAATCATGATGCGAAATCAAATGAAAAACTCTGGCAATATGAATAATCAGAGTAGATCACCTTCCCAAAGGATCAATGGGGCAAACACAGCACAAGATCCCTTGCACAAATAGCTGAGATGTCAGAAATCAAATTTAGAATCTGGATAGCAAATAAGATTGAATTAGAATTCCAAGCAGTAACCCAAAAGATATCTCAAGAATTCAATGAATTCAAAGACCAAATGACCAAAGATTTTGACATTTTGAGACAAAAAGTTGCAACCCTTAAAGATCTGAGAAACACAGTAGAATCCCTCAGTAACAGAATGGAGCAAGCAGAAGAAAGGATTTATGACATTGAAGACAAAGTTTTTAAATGCTCCCAAACTCTCATAGAGGAAGAGCAATGGAGGGCAAAAATAGATCACTCTCTCAGAGAGCTCTGGGATAATTCAAAGAAAACCAATGTTCATCTTATAGGGATCCTCAAAAGCGATAAGGTGGCTTCACAAGGCACAGACTCTCTTCTCCATGAGATTATGAAGGAGAACATTCCAGACATGCCAAGAGATTCTGAAATTCAGGTAGCAGACAGTTTCAGAACTCCAGCACTACTCAACCCAAATAAGACATCCCCCAGACACATCCTAATCAATTTCACTAAAGTTAATGAGAAGGAGAAAATTCAGAAAGCAGCCATACAAAAGAAAACCATCACCTACAAGGGCAAGAATATTAGAATAACTGCAGATATCTCTGCTGAACCCTTTCAAGCTAGAAGAGGATGGTCATCAATTTAATTTTCTAAAACAAAATAACTTTCAACCCAGGATCAGATTACCAGCTAAACTGAGTTTCATTTATGACAGAGAAATTAAAAACTTATTTTTCTTATTAAATAATAGCTGTGTACATTGATATGATCATGGGGCATCATACACTAGCTTCATAGACCATTTGACACATTTTCATCACACTGGTCAACATAGCCTTCCTGGCATTTTTGCAGCCATTGTGCCAAGACATTTACATTCCACATTTAATAAGTTTCACATATACCCTTGTAAGATGCACCGCAGGTGTAATCCCAGCAATCTCCCTCCCTCTACCCACCTCCACCCTCCCTCCCAACCCAAATCCCATTACCCCGAATAGTAGGTTGTATCTGGGTTATAGCTTTCATGTGAAATCCCTGAGTACATTGGGTACTTTTTCTTCCATTCTTGAGATACTAAAAAGAATATATTCTAGCTCCATCCATGTTAACATGAAAGAGGTAAAGTCTCCATCTTTCTTTAAGGCTGCATAATATTCCATGGTGTACATATACCACAATTTATTAATTCATTCATGGATCGATGGGCACTTGGGACTTTTCCAAGAATTAGCAATTATGAATAGGGCTACAATAAACATTCTGCTACAAATATCTTTGTTATGATGTGATTTTTGCTCTTTTGGGTATATGGCCAGTAGAGGAATTACAGGATTGAATGGCAGATATATTTTTAGATCTCTAAGTGTTCCCCATATATCTTTCTAAACGGAATGTATTAATTTGCATTCCCACCAGCAGGGGAAAAGTGTTCCATTTTCTCCACATCCACGCCAACATCTCTGGTCTTGGGATTTTGTGATATAGGCTATAGGAGTTAGATGATACCTTAAAGTAGTTTTGATTTGCATTTCTCTGATGATTAAAGATGATGAGCATTTTTTTATATGATGAAGACCATGTGCCTGTCTTCTTCAGAGAAGTTTCTATTCAAATCCCTTGCCCAGCCTGCGATAGGATCACTTACTCTTTTCTTGCTAATGTGTTTGAGTTCTCTGTGGATCCAGGTTATTTAACCTTTGTCAGAGACATAACCTGCAAATATCTTCTCCCATTCTGAGGGCTGTTTTCTTGCTTTACTTACTGTGTTCTTGGCTGTGCAGAAGATTTTTAGTTTGATTAAGTCCCAATACTGTATTTTAGAAGCTGCTTCAATTGCCCGGGGGGTCCTCCTCATAAAATACTCGTCCAGACCGATTTCTTCAAGGGTTTTTCCTGCACTCTCTTCTAGTATTTTTATAATTTCATATCTTAAGTTTAAATCTTTAATCCAGTGAGAGTCTATCTTAGTTAATGGTGAAAGGTGTGGGTTCGGTTTCAGTCTTCCGCAGGTTGCCAGCCAGTTCACCCAGCACCATTTGTTAAATAGGGAATATTTTCCCCACTGAATATTTTTAATTGGCTTGTCAAAGAT
>CAUYPK010109060.1:0-16033 GCA_963574355.1 Loris lydekkerianus
CCTGCATCTAAGGCGGCAGTCTAATGCTCATTTCAGAGATAGCACCACGTTGGAAGTAAGAATAAAAATAAAAATGTCATGAGCTCACTGAGGATCTGCTCTTCCAAAAGATTCCAGCAAACAGTGTGCAAGATTGCTAAGTTTCCAGAGATGTGCAAATTCTCTTTCAAAGATGTCCTGTCAGCCGGCAGCTCCGCCAAAAGGCTAAGTAAAACATTTAAAACACACAAAATCCTTCAAAAGCAACCCCAAGATTGTTCAGAGGAAGGAGTCCATGGGAGGTGCATAGGAGAAGCCTAGGAAAGCCTCTGCAGCTTCCTTGACTCTGGCTGTGATGAGGATGCTGTCAGGCGACCTGCCCATGGAGTTGGGGACCGGCTCTTTGGTAAACTCAGGATCAAAGTGCCGCAGGTTGCTGGGTCCACTCACATTTGGGTTAAAAGGAGGAGTAATCTTCTTATTAATGAGATCATCCCAGCTAATTAGGGAGAAGAAGACATGACTCTTAATCTCCATAAAGTCATCCTTGGCACCAAGCCTCTTTGTCCTGTCCTTCTGCAGGAGGCCTTCCAGGAGGTGCCTTGCAGAATTTGTGATATTTGGTTTCAACTGGAAGGGCTTGTTCAGAATGTTGTCGTACATCTCAGCTGTGTTTCGGCTATAAAAAGGAGGCAGGCCATACAGCATCTCATACAAGATGGCCCCCAGGCACCACCAGTCCACGGTCCGGTCATAAGGCTGCTTATGGAGCACCTCAGGTGCCAAATACTCAGGTGTACCACAGAAGGTAGACGTCATGCCATTGTGCTCAATATTTTCCTTACACAGTCCAAAGTCAGTAAGGACAATGTGTCCCTGGGAGTCTAGCAGAATATTCTCAGGTTTTAAGTCTCTATAGACGATATTCAGAGAGTGCAGGTAACCCAAGGCACTGGCTATTTCAGCAGCATAGAAACAAGCCCGTGGTTCCAGGAAGCAGCGCTCCCTCTGGAGATGGTAGAACAACTCTCCACCATTAATGTAGTCTAGGACAAAGTACAATTTGTCTGCAGTCTGGAAAGAGAAGTGAAGGCCCACCAAGAAAGGGTGTTTCACATTCTTCAATAAAACATTGCGCTCTGACATAATATGCTTCTCCTCCTTCTTTTTCAGGATTACTTTCTTCTGTAAAACTTTGACTGCATAGAACACTTCTTCTGCCTTGTGTCTTGCTAGAAGAACCTTTCCAAAACTGCCTTTCCCAATCACTTTCAAGAAGTGAAAGACAGATGGTTTAGCATGAGGGTTGGATGATGGACCAAGGTTGATTTGCTGAGAAGGACTTGGTGGAGGAGAAGGGTTGGCATTCATCAGCTCAGGCTCCTGGGGCTGGGAGATTTTCAAGATGGACTGAACTTCTGGGTGCTTGCATGCATAGGAGTTGTTAGCAATCTTTTGAATAAAGTCGTTTAGGCCCATCCTCCTCTGTTTCATGAAAGCGATAAGAATTGCTACCATTCCCCTCATTCTGGAGTAAGTGAGGTAACCCCTAGCAGCCTCAGTTTTCACCGTCATCACTTCCGAGGGAGTAAGTCAGGCCGTTGATGACTGGACACCGGCTCAGCCACCACTCCCTTCTGTCATTATATAATGTTCCTCTATTCTGCCTTGTTTTGCAGTTTACTTTGTTAGATTTTTTTTTTTTTTTGACAGAGCCTCACGCTGTCACCCTGGGTAGAGAGCCTTGGATTTGCAACCTCCAACTCCTGGGCTTAAGCCATTCTCTTGCCTCAGCCTCCCAAGTAGCTGGGACTACAGGCGCCCGCCACAACACCTGACTATTGTTTGGTTGTAGTTAGCATTGTTGTTTGGCAGGCCCAGGCTGGATTCCAACCTGCCAGCTCTGGTGTATGTGGCTGGCGCCTTAGCCACTTGAGCTACAGGTGCGGAGCCCTACTTGTGGTAGGCAGAATAATGCCCCTCCCCCCCCCCCCAGGAGATGTTGTTGTCTTAATCCCCAGAATTTGTGAATAAATTATGTTAGATTTTGTGAGATAAAGTATCAAACATAAGAAGACCATGTTTTCTCATCTCTTCTTGAGGTATAATTTCCCAAAGCCGCTGGCTGTGTGATGACTTGCAGCTCTCAGGAAGGATGCCTTGAAGACAAAACAGGATAGAGCACGTGGCTCCCACATCTCTTTTCTGAGTCACTAAATTTCTTTCTTTCTTTCTTTCTTTTATTTTTTTTTTTTTGAGACAGGGTCTCACTTTGTTACCCAGGCTAGAGGGCTATAGCAGCAACCTTGCTCACAGCAATCTCAAACTCCTGGGTTCAAGCAATCCTCCTGCCTCAGCCTCCTGACTAACTGGGACTACAGGTGCCCACCACGATGCCTAGCTGGTTTTTCTACTTTTAGTAGACATGGGGTATTACTCTTGTTCAGGCTGGTCTCGAGCCTTCCAGAGTGTTGAGATTACAGGGGTGGGCCACTATGCTTGGCCAATGTAACTTCTGAGCCAGTTTGATATAATTTTGCACAATCTGAGCCCTTACTACTTGGATGTAAGCAGTGGGCTGAAATACTGTATTAGGGCAGTCAGACAGACCTGCTCCTGGGCTATAGGCCTCCGTCTTTATTTCTCAGTAAGACTTCTTTATCTTTTTTTTTCTTTTTTTTGGAGACAGAGTCTAACTACGTCACCCTCGGTAGGGTGCCGTGATGTCATTCACAGCTCACAGCAACCTCCAAGTCTTGGGCTTAAGCAATTCTTTTGCTTTAGCTTCCCAAGTAGCTGGGACTACAGGTGCCCACCACAATGCCCGGCTATTTTTGGTTACAGTTGTCATTGTTGTTTCGCTGGACCGGGCCGGGTTCGAACCCACCAGCCTTGGTGTATGTGGTTGGCACCATAACCACTGTGCAGGCACTCTTTATTTGAAATTGTAAGCTGAGTATTGGATAAATAATGTTTTAGTGGGATATGCATGTTGGTAGTGTATAGAACAACTTGAAACAGAAAGACACTAAAGGATTTTTTTTGTTGTTGTTGCATTTTGTCTTCATAGAGACTGGGTTTCACTATATTGTCCAGGCTTATCCTAACGAATTCTTCTCCCTTGGCCTCCCTAGTAGCTTAGACTGCAGGCATGCACTACCATGCCTGGCTAATTTTTAAATTTTTGTAAAAATGAGGTCTTAATAAGTTGTTCAAACTGGTCTGGAATTTCTGGCCTCAAGTGATCCTCCCGTCTCAGCCTCCCAAAGCACCAGAATTAGAGTTGTGAGCCACCACACCTGATCAAGACTTTGAAAGTTTAAAAGATAATGACTGTCAGGATGCATTCAGAAAGGCATACAAAGTTTCAAGTGCATAGATGCAATTCCACTTTTCCCCATCAGCCTGTGCTAAATCTTAATAACTTGGAAGACAGACCCAGAGAAGATGGTCCAATGCTTAGGCTGAGCTGAATGTCAGTGAAGACATTCCACCTTGTGGAATTCTCTAGTGCCTTGCCCTTTCTGGTGCACCTGTACACCTTACCACTGACAGCAAACTCAGTTGTGCCCTAACAGCATTCCCTTAATTCATAACGGCACTTATAGGAAAAAAATACCCATGTTACCCATGTCCATCCTCCTTGATATTTTAGAGATTTTGATACTATCCTCTCTCAGCTGCAGGCTCATCCTTCTAGCCTGTCCTTTAAAATCTTTCTAGATACTCCTGACTCAGAAAACTTCCTATTTCCCTGCCCATTTCAGTTGCCTTTCTTTTCAAAGTTACGGGTAATGATTTTTCTTAGGTTATAGCATGTAGTACTCTACACATAGTACTTAATAGTTAACATTCACATTATTATCTCTATGCAAAACTATTTGCAGGACTCAAGGGTGCTGGCAATGTGCTTTCAGGACCTCAGATTTAACCCAGTCCCCCTCCCCTCTATGTATAGCCTTGGAGATGCTGAGACATAGTAAAAGGCACTCAGGAAGCTGATGGTAGTCAGGGTAGTCAGAGGTGTCCAACCTTTTTTTTCTCTAGCTGGATAAGAATCGAAGACTAAGGGTTGCAAGAATAAGGGTTGTCTTGGGCCACACATTAAATACACACAAACACTAACAAAAGCTGGTAAGCAAAAAAAAAAAAAAAAAAAAAAGTCCGGGCATATTTTTCAGGATACCTGACACAGTAGACAAGCAATAAAAATTCTCACAAAATTAGCATTTGGCCTACAGGCTGCAGGTTGGACACTCTTGACATCTGTTTTCCTTCCACTGAAAGAAGCAGGTGCCTGTCAGCATCTGTTTTTTTTTTTTTTTTTTTTGGAGACAAGTTTCTCACTCTGTGGCCCTGGGTAGAGTGCTATGGTGTCATAGCTCACAGCAACCTCAAACTCCTGGGCTCAAGTGATTTTTCTTGCCTCAGCCTTCCAAGAAGCTGGGACTCCAGGATCCTGCCACAATATCTGGTTAGTTTTTTTTCTATGTTTAGTAGCAGCAGGGCCCACTCTTGGTCAGGCGGGTCTCAACTCAAGCTATCCACCTGCCTCCGCATGAGCCACCATGCCAGGCTACCTGTCAGTACTTTTAAGAAAAAAGGAACAGAGGCAGTAGCAACCTTCACTGTGAGCTTGGGCCTGCAGAGTTTTTGGCCTTTCCCTCTTTCATAGAGGTGAGTTCATCAGACTGCTAAAGGGCACACAGGAAAGAATTGGTAGAGAGGTAAAACCAGGACTCTCGCCATGGTTCCAAACAGTGTCGTTTCATTTCTAATACCTTTTCCTATTGACACTTGGATTTTGCCTGGCTTTCTGGAGAAAGTGTACATGGGGTCATATCTTGAGGGAGTGGTCTACAGATAGATATTCTGAGCTTCCCTTTTGTGGCCAAGATAAATTTGTTATTTTTATTTCTAAAGTAGTTACCACTTCCTGACAAGATGAATTTCATTTAATGGTCTATCAATTTAATGGTTACTCAGAATGTGACTTCATACAGAGAGTAGAATTGTCGGTATCAGAGGCTGGGACATGTATGTGCGAGGGGAGAGGTTGGTTAATGGATATAAAATTACAGCTGCATAGGAGGAAAGAGTTCTGATGTTCTGCAGCACGGTGGGGTGAATGTGCTTAACTATAATTTGTTGTGTATTTTCAGAAAGCTAGAAGAGAGGATTTTGAATGTTCACAACACAAAGAACTGATAAATGTTTGAGGTGATATATGAATTACCCTGAATTTATCATTATACATTGTGTATATGTACATGTATTAAAATATCCCCTAAGTACGCATAATTATTATAGGTCAACTAAAAATAAAAGAGATCAATAAAAAATTATATTAAAAAATTATCTCTGGGTGGCGCCTGGCCTCAAAGGAGTAGGGCACTGTACCCATATATTGGAGGTGGTAGGTTCAAACCCAGCTCCAGCCCTGGCCAAAAACTGCAAAAAAAAAAAAAAAATATATATATATATATATATATATCTCTCTTAGTAATACAGACATTGTCACATATTATAAAATAACTCCAGCCTGGGAGACAGAGCAATACCTTGATTCTAATTAAAGTAAAAAAAAAAAAAAAAAGACTGACCAAAAAAAGAATGAGAATAGAAAAGTATTTCCACCATTCAGTGAATAGCAGTGCTTTAGAACAGTATTTATCCGTACATAACATTATTTGTATTTTTCTTTTTGCCACAAAATGAGAGCAAATGATACATGCTATTACCTGATTTTTCTTCAGTCAATGATCTCTCTCCATTTTTCTGTTTCAACACATTTTATCTCATCTAATAATTAAACTATGTATACAGAGGGTGTCAAAATATGTATACACATTTTAAGTAAAGTTATCTACATATTACTTTTTGAATAACTTTTTGAAGTTGAATTGAAGGTACTGTTACTGGTCTAGTGTACTTACACTTTTTGGGAATGACCAATTTTACTTCCAACAAGATCACTTAAAATGTATATACCTGTTTTGGGGGCACTTCTGGTATATTTTCAAAAAATACCAAAGAATGTGACTTTATAAATCTGTCCTGAAACTATGTTCAATCTAAATGTTTTGACACCTGTGTGAATACAAGAATGTACAGAATAGGTATAAAATATTTTACATTTCCTGGAGTAGGTCAAAGGGGAAAAAGTTAGGAAATGATCAGTATTTGTAAGATTGTTGGGTTTACTGCTATTTTAATTTAATTTAATGTTTATTTATTTATTTATTTATTTATTATTTTGGAGATAGAGTCTTACTTTGTTGCCCTTGGTATAGTGTCCTGGTGTCATAACTCACAGCAACCTCAAACTCTGCGGCTCAAGCAATTCTCTTGTCACAGCCTCCTAAGTAGCTGGGACTGCAGGCCACCATCACAATGCTCAGGCTGGTCTGGAACCTGTGAGCTCAGGCAATCCACCTGCCTCCGCCTCCCAGAGTGCTAGGATTACAGGCGTGAGCCCCCACCTGGTCCTTACCACTATTTAAAAAGGGGTGGGAGTAGGGCAAGAAAACAAAGTCTACAAAAAGGTAAAAACTTTAAGCCTGAGGGTGCCGTACAAGTGTAATGGGCTCAGCAGGGTAATAAAAATTAACATGGTTGGCTGATAAGACATGTAAAAGCAATGAAGAACTTTAGAAAACATGCTTAATTTAAAGGGAGACAGCCAACTATCTGTCAACAGTTTCCATGTGGGAAGGTAGACCCCAGTTTGATTTTTCAAGAGAACCAGAAATCTCACTTCTTAGAAGAAATTATCTAATTCTTAAATTCTGACAACTAATTCAAATTGGAAGTAAGGAAGGAAAGGGGGGGCGGGAGGGAGAGAGGAAAAAAGAAAAAGAGGATCCCTTGCAGGCCAAACAGAACAATGACAGGGCCCAGAGGGCTGCCAGTGTGTGACTCTTTCAGGGGTCCTCAAACTTTTTAAACAGGGTGCCAGTTCACTGTCCCTCAGATCATTGGAGGGCCGGACTATAGTTAAAAAAAAAACAAAAAAAAAAAACAAAAACACAAAACTATGAACAAATTCCTATTTATATCTTATTTTGAAGTAAAAAAACAAAACAGGAACAAATACAATCACACCGCCTCATGTGGCCCGCAGGCCATAGTTTGAGGACCCCACATGGACTTCCTAGATCTTTCCCCAGCAATTCAAGAATTAAGAATTTAATTCAAGACACACTTGGAAGTAGATCAGATGCAGGGAAAATTTGCATAAACTTGCCAGTTCTTTAAAGCTAACCACAGTTTTTATTGAGCACCCAACATATGCAAAGTCTACTCTTACATCATATTAAAAATGAAATACATTAACAATTAATTAATGAAGCAGAGATACAACTTCTATAATGATCAAAATGACTCTGAGATACATACTTACATTTTAGCTGTTTTGTAAAAATATGATTAGATACAGAGAATTGTTTTTTAAAACTCTACTGGAGCACTCAACTTACACAATTCACTTTTGAATTTATAAGGTTAATGGAAAAGTTTCAGAACGTTAGGCAACGCTCTGTGAAAAGGTTGCACTTGTGAAAGAATTGAAAGGCAACCATCCTGAGAACTTCTCCTTGGAGCCAGTTTTGACCTGTGAGGCTTCAACTCTCACCGAGGTCATTGATGACAACAAGTAGTACCCAAGTTCATGACAATTCAGAAAGGGAAAAAAGTCTGCAATCTGATTAGGTGAAAAGACATTGAAGAATTCGACCTGCTTAGGTTATCAATTACTCATGGTTACATTTTAATATAAATGTGTTAAACGGTATACATTGTATCCCGCTCCCCATGTGAGCTTCACGTCACTTTAGGCACCCTATTTCCCCTTTTTCTCAGCCTCTCTCTGTAGCCATTTTCCTCCCCAGTCTCCAGTTTTTGCACTTTAAGGTACACCTATTTCTGTTTCCATTTTTTCTTCTGCTGTTAATCAGGGTTGAGACCCTTCACAAATTTCAACTTTTCTGGTGTACCAGATATTCTCCATACCTCCTTACATTCTCAGTCCAACACCCCGCCCCCGCCCCATTCTAGAACCCGGACTCCTCCCCGTTCTCTAAGTGGGTACCCCTTAATCTAAGATGCCCTCAGCATCTCCTCCCCGGCTGCACCGATTCCCCCTCACCCACAACTTCCCCCATCGACCCTCCCGAGGCCCGCAGCCTCAGCCGTTCCAGAAATTGACAAAGAAGTTGCAGAGCGAGTGCCACTTCTCCGCGCAGTACGTCTCCGCGAGCTCCGCGTTCGCGTCCAGCCCGTCCGCGTAGGGCCCAGTCCCCATAGGTCGCTCCTCGTGGGCGTCCGAGGCCGCCTTTCTCTTGTCCGCTCTGGTCTTCTTTTCTTTGGGCCGCACGCTCGGGACGAGGCCGGCCGCGTGCTCCCGGGACCGTCCCCGGCTCCTGGCCCGGGGCTTGGGCTCCCCGGGGAAGCCCGCGGCGGTAGGGTGGGCGGGCTGGGACGCTCGCGACACTAGGCGTAGCTCTGCGCTGTGGCCCTTCTTGCCCGCGCACAAGCGGGCCTGGAGCGGCGAGGGGTCGTGGCAGGGCCGCCGCTTCTTGCGCAGCCCGCCCAGCACCTGCTTCCAGTAGTGCGAGCGGCGAGCGGCGTAGGCGGCGCAGCGCTCCGGCTCCCCGCGGTAGGCGCACTGGTGGCGCGCCCCGTCCGGACCCTGGCAGCTCAGCGCAATTTCGCTGCCCTCTGCGGCCCCTGGGGTGGGCAGCAGGAGCTGCCAGCTGCACGCCTGCTGCTCTGGGCTGATGAAGCGACCCGAGGAGCCGCCCGTCGGACCTGGGGGCACCCGCTCCACCGCGCTGCCAGCTGCCCCCTTATCTCTCCGGGCGGCGGCAAGCAAACAGCCGTCCAGCAGCAGCAGCAGCAGCAGCGAGAGCGACGCTCGCAGCCAAAGGGAACTCATGGCCCGTGGTATCCGCTGTCTCTCTTCGGGGACTCAAAAGAGGCAGGGCCGAGCGAGGAGCATCCCCAGGGACCTGCGGGCGCAAGCAGAGACGGCTACCTAGTGAACCAGGCGTAGCCCCACGCAGCTCCAGGCACCTGCTCGTTCCCCTTCCCCAGATTTTCTGGAAGGTGCTTTTTCTAGTGGGCGATAGCCCCCTACGACGGGATCCTCAGAAGAGTCTGAGGAAAAATGCTTACTGTAAATAATCCCTGTGAAACCATTCGGGCTTTGAGATTTTCTTCCTCTTGCAAATACAATAGCAAACCGTGCATGATAATTACCACCTCCCTCTGCTCCTTCACCTGCTGCCTTCTCCACCCTCCAAGGAACTATTTATAGAACCACTTCAGATTATTCCTCGGAAACATGCGCTTTTCCTGCGCTTTGAACTTACCGAGTCCTGGGAGAGGTGCGGGGAGCCTTATTAAATTAGAATGAGTGCACGAGGGATTAACCGTTTTAGCCTACTCTCAGTGAATGAATGTGTTATCAATGGGGCCGGAGGGGCCTCCCCCATTAAGCCCCTCCCAGACTTCTCGCAAACTGGGAGGTTTCCCACCACCACGAGACACACTCACACACACCCCAGATGTGTGATAGAAGCAGCCCTGTAACTTGAAATAAAAATCTTGCATTTTGCTTCCCATGTTTAAAATAAGCATGCAAATTTACACAAATCTTTCTTTTTCCTTTTACATACCTACCTGAAAAATAAAAGTTAAACAGAAAGATCTAAGTTTTGTTTTTTTTTTTTTTGGGTTTTGTTGTTGTTTGTGTTTTTGAGATAGAGTCACTCTGTTGCCCTGAGTAGAGAGCCTGCCACGGTGTCATCATTTGAGGTTCACAGCAACCTCAAACTCTTGGGTTTGAGGAATCCTCTTGCCTCAAACTCTGGGACTACAGGCACCGGTTACAACGCCCAGCTAGTTTTTTCTATTTTTAGTAGAGACCAGGGTCTCCCTCTTGCTTAGGATGGTCTCAAACTCCTGAGTTCAAGCAAATCCACCTGCCTCCGCTTCCCAGAGTGCTGGGATTACAGGCATGAACCATGGGGTCTGACCCAAGAGATCTAAGTTTTAAGAGTTCATTCAATAAAATGTAATAAAATAGAGCAACCATTAATATCCTGAATTTACCGGCCCGTGCGGCTCATGCTTGTAATCCTAGCATTCCGGGAGGGAGGCCGAGGCAGGCGGATCGCCTGAGCTCACAGGTTTGAGACCAGCCTGAGCCAGAGCAAGACCCGTCTCTAAAAACAGTGGGCGTTGTGGCAGGCTCCTGTGGTCCAGCAATTCGGGAGGTTGAGGCAAGAGCCCAAGAGTTTGAGGTTGCTATGAGCTGTGAAGCCATGGCACTCTACCGAGGGCGACAAAATGAGTCTCTCAAAAAAAAAAAAAAAAAAAATCTAAACTTACATAATTACATTTTTTAATTCTTTCTGTTTTTTCCACAACATTCGACTTTTTTTTTTTTTTAAATCTTTTTTTGAGACAGAGTCTCACTATGTCACCCTCTGTAGAGTGCTGTCTGGTCACAGCTCACAGCAACCTCCATTAAGTGATTCTCTTGCCTCAGCCTCCCAAGTATCTGGGAATACAGGCACCCGCCACAATGCCTGGTTATTTTTTGGCTGCAGTTGTCATTGTTTGGCAGGCAGGGGCTGGATTTGAACCCACCAGCTCCAGTGTATGTGGCTGTAGCCCTAGCAGCTGAGCTATAGGCACCAAGCCTTTTCCACAACATTCTGAGTCCTATATTTTTACTCATTTCCAAAAGTCTTTCTTATCCTTATAACTTAATCTTAACCCTAATAACTATAACTACTAATAAAGATATATTTTAGTTTATTAATAACCAGAGTGTTCAGAAGTTCACCCAAGGGTGGGCATTTGAGTTTTTGATTATTTTTTGGTGTTGTAAATCAGTTATAAATATATGTCTTTCAAAAATTGGAAGTTTAGGATGGCACCTGTGGCTCAGTGGGTAGGGCACTGGCTCCATATACTGAGTGTGGTGGATTCAAACCTGGCCCCAGCAAAACAAAAATAGCTGGGCATTGTGGCAGGCACCTGTAGTCCCAGCTGTGGCAAGAGAATCGCCTACGCCAGGCAAGAGAATCGCCTACGCCCAGGAGGTTGCTGTGAGCTGTGATGCCACAGCACTCTACTGAGGGTGACAAACTGAGACTCTGTCTCTAAAAAAACAAACAAAAAACACAAAAGTTGGAAGTTTAAAAAAATTATTTATTTGCATCATAGTAGTTGAAAAGTAAAATTACCAATTCAAATGGTATTATAATTAAGAATTAATGTATTTTTGGATCTTGAAAATTTTATTTTTATGTAAGCTTTTTTTAAAGCTTCAAGATATTCCATGATATTTTAAAATAAATGTTCTCAATAATAAATGTGATTTTCCCCCCCAAGAGTTTATACCTCTGACTACTGGCTGGGAGCAGTGGGTCACACCTGTAATCTTAACATTGTGGGAGGCCAACGTGGAAGAATTGGTTGAGGTCAGGAGTTTCAGACCAGCCTGAACAAAGCCAGATCCCATCCATCTCTTCTAAAAATAGAAAAATTGGTGGTGCCTGTAGCTCAAGCGGCTAAGGTGCCAGCCACATACATCGGAGCTGGCAGGTTCAAATCCGGCCTGGGTCTGCCAAACAATGACAACTACAACCCAAAAATAGCTGGTGTTGTGGCAGGCGCCTGTAGTCCCAGCTACTGGGGAGGCAAGAGAACATGCTTAAGCCCAGGAGTTAGAGGTTGCTGTGATCTGTGACCACAGGGCACTCTACCCAGGGCAATAGCTTGAGGCTCTGTCTCAAAAGAAAGAAAAAAAGAAAGAAAAAAGCAAGAGAGAGAGAGAAAGAATGGAAGGAAGGAAGGAAGGAAGGAAGCAAGGAAGGAGCCTGGCAGAGTGGCTCAGGCCTGTAATTCTAGCACTCTGGGATGCTGAGCCGGGTAGATTGCCTGAGCTCAGAAGTTAGAGTCCATTCTGAGCAAGAGTCTCTAAAAAAATAGCTGGATGTTGTGACGGAAGCTTGTAGTCCCAGGTAATCCAGAGGCTGAGGCAAGAGGATCTCTAAAGTCCAAGAGTTTTAGATTGCTGTGAGCTATGATGCCATCAGCACTCTACCCAGGGTAACAGAGTGAGACTCTCTGTCAAAAAAAGGGAGAGAGAGAGAAAGAAAGATTACCCGGTGTGGGGGTGTGTACCCGTAATCCCAGCTACTTTGGAGGCGGAGGCAAGAGGTTGCTTGATCCCAGGAGTTTGAGATTGCTGTGAGCTAGGCTGAGGCCTGGTATTCTAACTGGGCAACAGAGTAAGATTCTGTCAGAAAAAGAGTAAGAGAGGAAAAAAGGAAAGGAAGGAAAGGAAAGAGTTTATACCCCTGACTACAATTATTTATACAAGTAAATACTTTCCTGAAATACTTCCACAAGATGTCAGGAAGTTTCATTAAATTCCCTGTTATATTCTTGCAGGTAATATTTTCTGTTATTGGACTCCTATTGGTATTTGAACAATTATAATTTGATTTCTAGCATAAAATCCAAAATACTTTTGATTAGAAGAATTATTTAAATATACATAGGGTATATTAAAGATATAGTAATATATTATATTTTGACCTGAGAAAGGAATGTTTTCCACTTTGGCAAATTGGGAAAATCAGATAAATTTAATGATTTACCCAAGGTCATACATCATTTAGTGATAATACTATAAGCCGTCTGACTTTTAATGATCAATGATCTTTATATTTTGGCTTTGTATTTTAGAGTGCTTCTTTCAAAGTTAGTGATCTTAAATTCTATTAATTTGATTTATAATGAAACCAATTTGTAGCTATAAAGGTAAGAAACTATTGGCATAATTTTCATAAATAATCTTAGCTAATTAACACATTTTTGCAGATGGAAACCCTGTCTTTCCTAGATACCATATTTGTATGTATAAAGCACTGATGAGTAGGGATAGGCTTTTTTTTTTTTTTAATTGGCACAGTTTTTCAGCTAAATAATGACATCTTGTGGCATAACACACTAATTACAATAAAAAAGTTTATAATCTGAACAGTCATAATTATCAAGAGACATTCCAGAGACCATGACTTCCTGTTAGAAATATTGTTCCCAGAGTAACAAAGTAAGGGCACCAAGATGTGCTATGCCATGCCAGAAAAGGAGAGTTCTTCTTTTTAAATTGTGGTAAAATATACATCACAAAAATTTATTGGTCAAGTACAGTGGCTCATACCTTATAGTCCCAGCTACTTGGGAGGTTGAGGCAGAAGGATCTCTTGAGTTAGGAGTTTGAGACGAGCCTGTACAAGAACAAGGCCCTGTCTCTACCAAAAATAGAAAAATTATCTGGCATTGTGGTGGGCATCTGTAGTCCCAGCTACTTGGAAGGCTGAGGCAGGAGAATTGAATGAAACCAGGAGTTTGAGGTTGCTGTGAGCTATGATGCAAGGGCATTCTAACCTGCAGCAACAGAGTGAGAATAATATTTGATTGTATTTATATACTACATCTTGCTACACACTAGTTGCCTCTATCTTTTGTGTCTTATGAATATGAGCAGTTGTATACAAACATCTATTGTAATTCATGCTTCAGTTCTTTTGAGAATATACCCAGAAATGGAATTATTGGATCAGATGGTAATTCTATTTTTAATTTTTTTCTTTTAAAGGTGGTTTATTTTATTTTATTATTTTTGAGACAGAGTCTCAAGCTGCTGCCCTGGGTAGAGTGCTGTGGTGTCATAGCTCACAGCAAACTCCAACTCTTGGGCTCAAACAATCCTCTTGCCTCAGTTTTTCAATTTTTAGTAGAGACCGGGTCTTGCTTTTGCTCAGGCTGGTCTCAAACTTGTGAGCTCAGGCAATCCACCTATCTTAGCCTCCCAAGTGCTGGGATTACAGGCATGCGCTACCACGCCCGGCCTATTTTTAACTTTTTGAGGAACTACCATGCTATTTTCCTTACTGGCTGCATCATTTTACATTCCTACCAGCAGTGAACACATCCTCACTGACAATTGCTTTTTTATGTTTTTGTTTTTGTTATAATGACTCTTGTACAGGTGTGAAGCAGTATCTCATTTTGATTTTTATTTGCATTTCTCTAGTTACTAGCAATGTTGAGCTTCTTCTCAGGTAGTTATTGGCCATTTGTATATCTTTATTGAGGAAATGTGTATTTAAGTCCTTTGCCCACTTTTTTAAAGAGACAGAGTCTCACTTTGTTGCCCAACATGACATTGACTATTGGTCTCAAATGATTGTCTTACCTCAGTCTCCACAGTAGTTGAGATTGCAAGCACTAAACCATTGCTCCTGGCTCCTTTGCCCATTTTTAATTTGTGTGGTTATGTTGTTGCCAGTAAGTGGTAGGAGTTCTTTACATATTCTGGATGTTAACCTCTTATCAGATGTATGATTTGCAAATATTTTCTCCCATTCCATGGGTTGCCTTTCACTCTGTTGATAGTGTCCTCTGACACACTAAAGTGTTCAACTTTGATGTAGGACAAGGGAAGTTTTTATTTTTTTTAATTTTTTTCTCTGAAGACATTTTTATTTTGTAGCTAAGACTTAATGGGGGGGGGGAGTTAGTTTTTAAAATACCATGATGTGAGATGTATAAGAAAATAAGAAATATAGATCTTAATAATGATATTTTTAAAAATAATGTTGTTTGCATCAGCAATCCAACTGATAGGAATCAGCTTTGGATTCCTATCATATACTATCTATTAATAATAGTTTATATTAATACTTTCTTGATAATTTCAGTGATTCTTTTCTTGGTCCTGCCCTATAAGCCTCACGAAGGAAAAACATACCATAAGGAACCGTCTTTGTAGCACCTCTTTTCCTTCTTCCCCTCAGAAACTGTGAGCTGTAGCAGATGGGGAGGGGAGTTTCCTGACTCTTGGTTTCTTAAGACTACATAATTCTTCCTGCATCTAAAATTAGCTTCTTGGTCAGATGCAGTGTCTCATGCCTCTAATCTTAGCACTCGGGGAGAACGAGGCAGGTGGATTTCTTGAGCTCAGGAGTTCCAGACCAGCCTGAACAAGAGCTAGACCCTGTCTCTACTAAAAATAGAAAAAAAACTAGCCCGCCCTCATGGTGCACGCCTGTAGTCCCAGCTACTTGGGAGTCTGAGGCAAGAAGACACTCTTGAGCCCAAGAGTTTGAGGTTGCTGTGAGCTATGATGATGCCTTGGCACTCAACCCAGGGTGACAGGGTGATATCTCAAAATAAATACATAAATAAATAAAAATCAAAAATAAAATTAGCTTTCTTGCAGGGGATGTGATTAAGATTTTAAAAATAAATAAACTTAAGGCTGGGCACAATCACTCCTGCCTGTAATCTTAGCACACTGGGAGGCTGAGGTGAGTGGATTGCTTGAGCTCAGGAATTCCAGACCAGCCTTTGCAAAAATGAGACACCGTCTCTAAAAACAGCCGGGCATTGTGGTGGGCATCTGTAGTCCTACCTACTTAGGAGTCTGAGGCAAGAGGATCATTTGAACCCAAGAGTGTGAACCCAAAAGTTTGAGGTTGCTGTGAGCTATGATGCCACAGCATTCTCCCCAGAGTAACAAAGTGAGACTCTGTCTCCAAAAAATAAATAAAATAAACTTTAAAATTATCTTTCACTAGTTCAATATTCAAATTTTCTTTGTTTCATGTGTACTAGCCTAATCTCCCAAATTACATTGCTAAGCTTTTTATACAAGGATCAATTTTTAGACCTCTTTTGTACCTAATATGCAGTGTTCAAGACAAAAGATTTCTTGAATTCTCATACATTGCTGATGGGGGGTATATAATAATACAATCATTTTGGAAAACTGTTTGAGGGTTTTTTTTTTTTTTTTTTTTTTTTTTGATAACGATTGTCAATTTATCACAGTCTGTAGAGTGCTGTAGCTTTACAGCTCACAGGGACCTCCAACTCTTGGTTTTAGGAATTTCTCTTGTCTCAGCCTCCTGAGTAAGTGGGACTATTACTAAAAAAAAAACGGCCTGGCTTTTTTTTGTTTTTTTTT
>CAUYPK010109064.1:0-57840 GCA_963574355.1 Loris lydekkerianus
TTTTTCAAGTTCTTTAAAGTATGACAATGGAGCTTTAATAGGGATTGCGTTGAAATTATATATTGCTTTGGGTAGTATGGACATTTTGACAATGTTGATTCTTCCCAGCCATGAGCATGGTATGTTTTTCCATTTGTTAACATTTTTCAGCTATTTCTTTTCTTAGAGTTTCATAGTTCTCTTTATAGAGATCTTTCACGTCCTTTGTTAGATAGATTCCCAAATACTTCATCTTCTTTGGCTCTACTGTGAATGGTCCTTAACTGTTTTTTCAACTTGACTCCAATGTACTCACCCCTACTATGAAACTAATTTAGGGTTTTCACATGACTGCTGTAACCCCTTTGCAACCTAGGACTAGGGGGAGGGGGGCAAGGGCGGGGAGAGGTGGGTGGAAGGAGGGGGATTGGTGCGAATACAGTTGTGGTGCATCTTGCAAGGGTATATGTGAAACGTAGTAAAGGTAGAATGTACATGTAGAATGTAAATGTCTCAACACAGTAACTGTGAAATTGCCAGGAAGGCTATGTTAACCAGTGTGACATAAATGTGTCAACCGGTCTGTGAAACTAGTGTATGATGCCCCATGATCATACCTATGTACATAGCTATGATTTAATAAAAAAAAAAAAAAAAAAGAAAGAAAAAAAAGAAAACCTGTTTGTCAGCCCGAGTGGGCCTGGGATGTCCAGTCCCTGGGAGCAGTGACTATTCACTCTTCCTCCCATGGCTGTGACAGCTGGATCTGGTCTTCCCCACCAGACCTATCAGCTTTCGCCCTCTTCCTCAAGTCCTCAAATGCCCAGCTGTACCACCACTAGCCTGAGCTGGCTGTTTGTTAACTGAGCAGCTGGTATAATTTGTGAGTGGGCCTGGAGGACCATCTAAGCCAAGGAACTGTGTGTGCACCAAGCTTTACCTTCCCTAACTCTACTCACCTATTCATGATAGGAAAAGAGCTCCTGGGTGAAGGCCTCAAATAAAACTCCAACTCTTCCTAACAAATACAAACAATGTAACCTAATCATATGTTAATCTGAAATTTAAATAAAGAAAAAACAGGGGAAACAAAAAAACAAAAGAGTATTCTAAAGTCAACTTTTGAAAACAATAAAGCAAGATTTTTTCTTTTCTTAGCACTTCTTAGAGTGTGAAATAGTTTGTAAGCCATTATAAATTTCCAGGAAAGGAATAGAATATGCATCATTTTCTAATCTGCCCTCCTCTCCCCTCACAAAGAAAAAACCATGGAGAAAGACTGATTTAAGATCAGTCTTCTCGAAGATCAGTCTTCTCTAAGATCAGTCTTCTCTATGAGACCTTCCCTGATTAATTCCAGTTAGAAGTTATCTGGGAAACCTTACTTGTCCCCCTTTTCTTTTATATGTTTTTATATCTAATTTATATCTAATTTTAGAGTTTGAAAGAGAAATTTTCTTTTTATTTTATTTATTTATTTCTTATTTTTTTAGAGACAGAGTCTCACTTTATCGCCCTCGGTAGAGTGCTATGGCATCACAGTTCATAGCTACCTCCAACTTAGGCGATTCTCTTGCCTCAGCCTCCCGAATAGGTGGAATTATAGGTGCCCACCAGAACTCCTGGCTATTTTTGTTGTTGTAGTTTGACTGGGGCTGGGCTCGAACCCATCACCCTCAGTATACAGGGCTGGCACCTCACCCACTGAGCCACAGGTGCTGCCTGATTTTATTTATTTTTAATTAAATCATAACTGTCTACATTAATGCATTTATATGGTACAGTGTGCTGATTTGATATATAATTTGGAATGCTTACATCAAACTGGTTAACATAACCTCACGTCACTTACTTGTTGTGTTAAGACATTTATACTCTTGATAGTTTTGACATGTATCCTTGTACTGTGTACATTCTTAATAGCTGTTATAAGAATCCCTAGTCCTTTGGGGGTGAGTGTTAAGAAGCAGGGGATCCTTCCCAGCCCTTTTATGGGTGACTTTAAGGTCTTTGTTTCCTTGAGCCCCTTATTGCTTTGAGTGCAATTTGGCAGTAGAAGCAGGGGGAGAGCTAAATTACTTTCATAACAAAAATAGGCGAACTTTGAAGTTCCCAGGAAAATTTCAGGAAGGGGAGAGGAGTCAGTCAAACTAAATGCTGCCATGGGAAAAAGATCAGAGAGGAAAAAGAAAACAAACAAACAAACAGGGTAATGGTAGCCCTGCAAAGTGAGCTTTGGGAAGGAACAGAAAGGTCTAGTGGAAAATTATAAGCTGCTCACTGTTTGGGGGCACAGCACGAACCCACTCTCTTCTCTCCACTGCGGCATCTTCAGCCCACAGTTTCTGAGTGTGAGTGGGCTCTGACGCTGGGGTGGCATAGTGGTAGAGGGGACGGCCGACATCTGGGTGGCTTTGGTAATGAAATTCATGTCTCATCAGCTCTGCCAGGCTGCAAGAGTGTATTTATTGAATGAATGAACAAACAAATGAGTAGATTTCCTAGACGCTGCAGCAGATAAGAGCTTTTCAGTAACTGAGTCTAGAGCAGGCCTCAGCCATTGAGGTGACAGGTTCATGAGGAAAGCAGGCAGGAGTAAGGGCTTAGTCTGTGTTTGCTGAGCTTATGATCACTTGGTCAGTGAGAATGGCTCTAGCATAAGCATCTTCGTCCATGTAGAAAGAACTAAAGATTTAATCTCTGACCTAAGAAGTCTACTTTGATTATAAATATCTGGCCTTCTTTTCCTCGTCCTTTGAGTAAGGAGACAATGGGAAAATACGAAGATCTCATACCTCTCTATTCTCTGTTAGAAATAATTGCTTTCTCATGTGGGTTTCTTTCTGTCTTTTCTTTCTTTCTTTTTGTGAAACCGAGTCTCACTTTGTTGCCCTGGGTAGAGTGCTGTGGCATGATAGCTCACAGCAGCCTTAAACTCTGGGGCTCAAGTCATCCTTTTGCCTCAGCCTCCTGAGTAGCTGGGACCACACGGGCTAGTATTTTTCTATTTTTAGTAGAGACAGGATCTCACTCTTGCTCAGGCTGGTCTTGGACTCCTGAGCTCAGGAGATCCACCAGCCTTGGCCTCCCAGAGTTCTAGGATTACAGGCATGACCCACCACGCCCTGCCTCACATGTGTTTTTATAAATGCATTGTCACCAACCAACAATTTCACCACATTGGATGGTTCATACGTTTTGGGTTCTCTGTGACATTTCAAGGTTCAAATTTAACCAGGTCATGTCCCATGCAGGGGTTGAAAAAGACTATCCCAGAGGCTTTGTTTTACCCTATATGGTATAAACCTCACTTTCTTGAAAGCTGAGGTGAGGAACCATAACTTACTCATCTCTGAAGCCCATAGCCTGGCAGTCTCTGGTTTCATGGTTAGTAATGAGTAGATAAGTTTGAGCTGAGTTGCCCATAGGGAGGAAGCTGAGCCCTGGGAGAGTCTCGATGGCCAGCTCAAGAATAATGGGCAGGGCTCTGGGGAAAGACTTGGCCTTGACTCCTCTTACTTACCATCAAAGTGTCCTTTACTTGCATAGTTAACATGAAATTGTGTCTGCACAGTGCTAACCCAACAGACCACTTCCCTCAATGAGAAGTTCTTTATCCATGTGGTAAAGAATCGTGCCACACCCACATTAGGAGGGAGATTTTAGGCCCTTTAGTAGAAAGCTTGGCTGCCATAACATCTCTCTTGTTTCTGGGGTGGTTCTTCATTTAGGAATTCCCACAGCAAGGACCACCTTTTGAAATGCATTTACTGGGAAACCATGGGTTGGATGCAGTTTTCTAGCCCAAGAAGGGTGGGGAAGGGTTGGTTATCACTGTAGGAGTTAGGCTGGGCTCCTGAGATGTGACAGTTGGTGAAAGAGATGACCCAAGAGCCTGGACATCTGAGAGGGACTGGAGGTTCAGTCACGTGAAGATGACTTACCCCCGAAGCACTGGCTGTTCTGTCATTTGTTGGACATTCATTGATCCCCTGCTCTGACAGGCACCATTCTAAGCTCTGTGGATTTATTCATGAACCAAGACAGAAAAAGTTTCTACATTCCAAGCAGTGGAAGACCCATTGAGGGACCCTGTGTTGTTTCCCAGAAAGCCGGCTGTGCTCCAGGAACATGAGGAATGCCACTGTGACAAGTGTCATGGGCAGAAGTGGGGACAGAGCAGGTTACAGCTGGCACAGTTGAGCTCTGTGAGACCCCTAGTGCCCTTCACCAGGGCTAACATTGTGTCTTTTCTTCCACAGACGACTTCGCAGAGGAGGAGGAGGTGCAGTCCTTCGGTTACAAGCGGTTTGGTGAGTTCTAGCAAAGCTCTGTTCCTTGTCCACGTGCGATTTGAGAAGCAATGACAAACCCTCAGAGACCGTCCCAGGCCAATAGGTGGACCCTTAACACATGTGACATTTGTGGCTCTGAGGTCTGATTGCGGCTGGAAATGGAGTTTCTGTGTACGAGGTAGATGATCTGTCACAACCCTGCGGGGCTGTGGAACGGGAGGTGCGCCTGAGCCTGGGGAATGACGGGGTGTTTATGGGCCTGCTGGATGCAAAGTCCGCGGCTACTAGACAGTATACAGGGGGACGGGTAAATCTGTGACACAGCAGGAACAAAATACATGGGGTATTTTGTTTTTGCCTTGTAAAGATCCTTTTTCTCGTGTCTCACCTGTTGCTCAGGCCCCTACTCCTAACATAGTGGGTGAATGAGAGGGGTCTGCCTGGACAGAGAGACTGTGGGGGAGGCTGACAATGGCTTCAAAAGACGTCAACACTCTGATTCTGGAACCTGAATTTTACCTTAGAGAGTGAAAAGGACATTGCGGCTGTGATTAAGTTAAAAAGCTTGAGATGGGGAGGGACTCCTCAGTTACCCAAATGGACCCTAAGTGCCATCACAAGTGTCCTTACTAGAGGGAGGCAGAGGGAGAAAGATCTGACTGCAGAGAGGCGGCGATGTGACACCAGGAACTGGGATCAGTGCGGTGTGCTCATGTCACAGAAGATGGGTAATCACTAGGAGCTAAAAGGAGCAAGGAAATGGCTTCTTTTTTCACAGGCTCTGGAGGGAGAACAGTCTTTTCAGCTAACTGAAGGTGAGGTGTGACTTCTGTAAGAGAAGGAATTTATTCTGTTTACGCCAAAGGTGTCCAACCTATGGCCCGCAAGCCACATGCTGATTTTGTGGAGGATTTTTTGCTTCTCTGTGGTGTCAGGTATCAAGAAAAGATTGCACGGACCTTCCCCCTCCCCCCCCCAATCAGCTTTGTGTTTGTGTTGTTGATGTGCAGCCCAGCATGCAGCTAAGAATAAAAAGGTTGGACACCCCAGGTTTACACCTCCACGATTGTGGTCATCTGTTATGGCAGCCCTAAGGAACGGATACACGCTCGGCCAGCTCCTGGGCTTCTGCACTGGGCACTCCACTCTGCTCCTGAGGCTCTGCCTTTTGTCTTTGAAATGCAAGTGAAACTGCAAAGTTTCAAAGACAGTCCAGGGGACCTAGGACTTTCCCAACTGGCCTGTTTTTATGTCTTGGCCAGAAGAAATGGAGAAGAATGGAGGACAGAAATGTGTGCGTGCGCGCGCGTGCACGCGTGTGTGTGTGTGTGTGTGTGTGTGTGTGTTTGTGTGTGGTGGGGGGGTGGAAAGAGAGAGAGAGAAAATATGCAAAAGAATGAAACTACTTCCTGTTGCTCAAAAAAAATTCCTGGCTGGTCTTTGATGAGTTCACAGCCCTCAGCTGCTCTGGCCCTGCACTGCATTAGCATTTTTCCTTCTGGATACACACTTATGCATTTCTTTCTGGGAGAGGACAGAAATGCGGACGCAGTGGCACCCAGCCCACAGCTCCTCCGTTGCGACCCTGGAGGAGCAGCCCGAGCAGTCTGTCCCCCCCCCTCCCCCCCAATACCACGGCTCCTTCTCTGCGCTATTCCGTGTTTCTGGATTGGTACCCTGTGTTGTTCTGCCTTCCCCTGGGAGATTCACCGATGGCAGCAGGAGCAGTAAGGGTGAAACCAAGAATTATAAAGGAAAACAAAGCAAACAAAAAAACGGGGAAAGGCAGAAATAAATAAGAAAATCACCCTTGTCAAAACAGGGCAAAATACACGTGAAGATGCCTGCGTGTTTTGGAGATGGGTAGAAACATCAGAGTAAAGCCAAGAAAAAAAATTTCCTTAAAAAGGGCAACATTGGGAGAAAATGTTTTTTATAAATGTGACGACCATGTTATTAGCTAGATGGGTGGGGATTTGGTGAAAAAGATGAAAAGTAGTATGTTGCTGGCAAGATTTTAATTTATAGTGGTTAAATGATGCCTGGGGATTGCAGCTGGATGACTCAGAGGAGATAACAACTTACAAATGTGGGAGAACATCAACAGAGAGTTGTGAAGGGAATGATACCAACTGGTACAAAGAGGAGAGAGGGATGGAATTAAAATGGGAAACCTCATAGTAGTCTGTGAAGAGGCGTTCCTCATGTTGAGACTTCTTGGATTCAGCTTCCAGGTAGGTGATGGACATCTAGTATAGGTCTAGACTAGGATTTTGTGGGTGGAAGGGCCTTTGGGATGATTTAGATCACCCTTTAATTTTGCAGATAAGGGAGGTGAGGCCCAGATAAATTCAGTCCTTGCTCAAGAAGCAAGTTAGCTAGAGCTGGGGCTGGAAGATTCTGGATCTCCTAACTCTCAGGCTAGTGTAGTTTTGGAAAGACTGAGCAGAGAAATTGAAATGACTATGTAACTTCTGTCTTAGAGGGGGAAGCTCTGGAGCCCTAAAGTGGGCTAGACGACCTATCTGGCCCCACTGGGGTGGCCTTGCCACTTGTATGGGATCTATGACCCTGGACTTGTTTCTTTTCTTTTTCATTCTTTCTTTCTTTTTCATAAGACAGAGTCTCACTCTGTCACCCTGGGTAGAGTGCCCTGGCATCATCATAGCCCACAGCAATCTCAAACTCCTGGGTTCCAGCAACCCTCTTGCCTCAGCCTCCCAAGTAGCTGGAACTACAGGCACCTGCCACAATGCCTGGCTAGTTTTTCTGTTTTTGGTCTGGCTCTTACTCAGGCTGGTCTTGAACTCCTAAGCTCAGGTGGTCCACCTGCCTTGGTCTCCCAAAGTGTTAGGATTACAGGCGTGAGCCACTGTACCTGACTTTAACTTGGTTCTTTACAAGGAAATTGGTTGTTTGGTTTTGCTAAGAAGTGGCCAAATTTGGTCATTGAATCCAGCAGAACCCAAGAACCTGTTGTTTCCGGTATGGTTAAACTTTAACCATTAAAGGAAGACCAATTTCTTTCCATATAGAAAGTTGGTAGTGAGGTTGTGCAGAGACAGGGCAACCTGCTGGGCCCTGCTCCTAATTACTCTTATGTCTGGAAACCAGTTACTCAAACTCTGTGGGCCTCAGATACTGCCCCAGCCCATAAACAGAGTGACACCTCCCAAGGGAAGTAAGTGTACCTCCCAAGGCTTTGGTGAGGCTGAGAGAGATACCAGATGGACAAGTGCTTTGAAGGTCCAGCACCATAAAACACAAGGCTATATTAGCACTCTGCTGATTCAGGGCTGATGGTACTCTCTGGACATTCTGCTACAGCCACTGCAGCATATCAAAGTGTGAAACCTTCTTCCTGGAGAGCTATAAAAGTGTGATTTACTTTTGAAGATAGTAACATTGTAGGTTTTTATTTTTGGTAGGCTGGATAACAGTGTTTCACTATTATCTAATCTTAGCTGTGTCTTTATGCAAGTACAATAAACACAACCTGAATTTAGACTACAGGTGAGCTAAGGGTTAATTAATCCCAAGACACAGAGACCGTTGTTTTAGCAGATTTTTATTGCGCCGGCTTGCTGCCAGAGTTATTCATGTCAAGTTATGCAGAAGCATTTGCTACATGAAGTCAAGGCTGTTTACAGAACATTATTGTGCTTTTCCACACTCAGTGCGGCTTTACAACACAGAGCAAAATGTGTGATCTTGTGTTTGGTACAGTCATCCTTTGTTTGTTCAGGGGTTCATTATTGCATCTTAGTCTCAGCCAGGTCTTCTCCTTATGCCTTTCCATATGTCCAGTTTGGTAGCCCCTTTCCCAGAGTTCTGGGCAGGTGTCTAAAGAAAAGATAGAGTTACGTCCGATGGTTGTGCCCCTCTGACAAAAGCTTCAATGAGGAAAGACTTGGAAGGGTTAATTAAGTGGGCATTTTCAAGCTTAATCAGACTGTAAGGGTCAGCTTTTCTTGGCCTCAGTATGCAGAGCTAATTGGGATGTAACTATAGCTACAATTTGGCAGACTTCATTTTCTGGAACATGAGTTATACCAGCATATTAATTTTTCTTTTCTTTTCGAGATAGAGGCTCACTTTGTTGCCCTCGGTAGAGTGCCATCATGTCACAGCTCACAGCAACCTCAAACTCTTGGACTTAAGAGATTCTCTTGCCTCAGCCTCTGGAGTCTCTGGGACTATAGGCACCCACCACAACGCCTGGCGGTTATTAGAGACAAGATCTCGCTCTGGCTAAGGCTGGTCTCGAACCTGTGAGCTCAGGCAATCCACCTGCCTTAGCCTCCCAGAGTGCTAGGATTACAGGGGTGAGCTACTGCGCCCAGCCTAATTTTTATTTTCTATACATAGAATATAGGTTATGTATTATAATGATATTTTTCGACTAATTTCCCAGTTACTGTTTTCTTTAAAAATATCAGTTGTGGCTCTAGAATGCTTTGTTTTTTATTATTTTTTTATTTTGGACATCCCAGGCTCTCCCTCCTGAGCTTGTTGTACCCCCTGCTGGGCTGTGGGCACTAGACTGGCTTTGTCTCATTGACTGGCTGCAGTGGGTTCTCTCTTGTTATTTTTGGAATATGATCAGATGGAATGATAAATGTCTGAAGCTGGAATGATGAAGGAGCAAGAGATACAGGGCTCAGCCTGTGAAAATCACGGGTGGACTTAAGGGTTTACATGAGCAACTGTGGGCATCTGGAAACATTTGTTGTTTGTGTTTAACAAACAAAGCTTTGACAAAATTATTTCCCTGGGGTTCAGGGAGAAAAGGATCTGAAAACTCACTAACTGTGAAACAGTAACAAAAAAAAGGTGAAAGGAGGAATGCTCTATGGAATAGAACTCAAGGTTATCATAAAAACTAAGTGGAAGAGGGTGGTCCCTGTGGCTCAACGGAGAAGGGTGCCGGCCCCATATGCCTGAGGTGGTGACTGCAAAAAATAAAAAGATAAAAATTAAAAGTCTTTAAAAGTACGTGGAAGAGTTCTAAGGGAACTACTGAAAACTTGAGGGTGACAGCCCAAAAAGGGGTATTGGATGCCTTTTCCTTTCAGGTCAGTAGTGAGAGCATCTTAGAAACGTGTCCTTGCATAGTTTTCGTTCATCCTCTATTTCATGGGCCTCTTCACAGCAATAGCTTCAAAGGAGCCAGGCATTATCTTTTTCCCTTCTCTTCCTTGAAAAATAGTTGTGGATTGGTTGTGTTATATTTTTAACAATGTGACCCACACAGCCCTGGGCATGTTGAAGCAGCCTGAAAAATATGTACTGAGGAAGGCCCAGCCCTGCCCTTGAATAGCCCTGCCCACTACCTTGCCTGTCCCCTCCTTCCAGGGCTATCCTCCTTCCCAGGAGGTAAACATTCGCTAACTTCAAATCAATGTTGTGGTTAAATCATGGAGCTGTTTCTTGCCAAGAGGTTTAAAGAAACAGAATGTCTAAATGCACAGAGGACCACTTAGGCTTCTGAACTATCATAGCACATATATGCTTAGCCAGGTAACCAGAAAGGAAGGTTCCTCCTGGGGTACATGGTGAGTTTCTGCTTTCAATGCCAAGGGATTGAAAGAGTTTTCCTAAGAGGATGTTGAACCCTCTTTGGGAAGCTGCCCAAAATAAATGTGTGGATGCCTCACTTCTTGTTTGTTGCTTGGGGGGAAGGGGGAGCAGGCTGCCTGTGTCCCTTCTGGGACTCTTTCTAGAAGCTCAGCATCCTCGCTGGGTTTGGAGAAGGTATAGATTTGAAGTCATCTACCTCCAGCAACTAGGGGGGCTCCAGGCACCCCCCTCACCACTGCCCTTAAGAAGGCTACACCAGCAGAGTTTACCCGGTGGGAATGCTAGGAATTTCCATCATTTCCTGTGGGGAATGACTAAATAAGCCCACTGCGAGGCTGTCCTTTCAGCAGCACCTTTTCCAAACATTTCTAAGTGGAAAGGGTGCAGCTTGAGACCCAAGGCTGACACAGGGAGGAAAGGGAAGGGCAAGGGACAGAGTTTGACTTGATGCCCCTGGTGGGGTTTTAAAATGTTCAAAGCCACTCACACCATTTAGTGCGAGGTTTTAATTTGTGTGGTTGTGCAAATCCTAATGGAGTTGGCATTTCTGGTTTTAGAAGAACTTAGTGTCAAGTGGCACTTGGGGAAGTCGATGTAAAAGAGTGTCTAGGCTGAATCAGCTGGACGGGGATTTTACAGGCTAGCTTATGTGGCCCCCTCTACCCTCTGTTCCCAGGCAGGGCAGATGGGAGCTCCCCGACTATCCCTGGGTTCCAATAATCCGAGGAGATTTCACAGTCTTTATTTTGCAAACGATAGTCCCAACCACCCTGGCCAACAATGAGTGTCCAGGACTTCTTTTTGTCCCATCCAGAAGACTTCTCATGGGTTGGGTCAGGTCCTCTCTGCTTCATCTTTCTCGCTCTTCGATTAAAAAATATATATATTCAATACCATATTCCCATGAGACTATGATTTTTTAAAACTATGTGGGGGAAGAAATCGTGCTAATGTGTGGGAGAGCCCATTAAGCATCCTGTCTTGAATATTTATTGTGTTTCCCACCCATTAATTCACTTAATTTTCCCAGAAATCCTTCGAGGTGGGAATTACCCACATTTACAGGTGCGGCTGGCGGGGTTGGTGGCACAGTCACTGATTTCAGGCTCAGCGTCCTTCCTGCTCTGCTGTGGCTGAGAAGCAGGCAGACACGGCATTTTCAGAGCACCCCATGGTCGTGATGGGAGAGTAAGTCGTCGTAGACGTGTCTGGAGTAAATCAGCATCTGTTTACACACAGTCTTATATTTCACAATTTTATAATATGTGTCGTATTGAACACTTGAGCCTGGATTTTCCAACCACTGTAAGTGCAACACCCCTTTCTGCTTCCCTGGTTTTCATTCACTTACGAATCTTACTTAGTAAAAGCTGTGGGAGGGAAAGGAGAGGGAATAATTTGTTTTCCCAACAATTGGATTGAAGCTGAATGTGGTTTGTTTTTATTTTTGGAAAAATTCAAGGAAAAAAAATCTCCTTAGCTCTTTTTCTGTGAAGCCAACATGAAGACATTTAGGTTGTTTCCAGGGTCTGGCTGCTGGGGGTAGGTCATTCTGGTGGCCACTCCATGCCACTTAAAACTGAGATGAACTCTGCAGCTTTCCTTAGAAGATTCGAGTGGTTCATTTGGAGGCCCCCAGGGAAAAGGAAAGATGTCCTCAGGCCATGAATTTTGAGGAAGAACTGCACTCCTCAGCAAAGTCATGGTGGAGAGTGTGTCTCTCTCTCTCTCACTTTCCCTCTGGGGCTCTTGCTGTTCAGTCTACACAGTGGGTGGTTAGGAAGCTTTATAATCAGATCACAGTCTGGATTCACACACTGATTCTGCCCCTTCCCATCAAGTTACCCAACCTCTCTAAGCCTCACTTTGCTGGTCGGTGAAATGGGCGTGGCGAGAAGATCATATTCTGTATTCTTTGCAGGGCGTATAGATCTAAAACCTATGTAGAATACATGTGAGGCCCAGGGGTATAGGAGGTCTGCCCTAAACTGCTGCCTGCTCCAACCCTCCCATCCTCTTCTGTCCCCTGCCCCAGGCCCCAGCACCCCTTGTGTGCGTTGCCCCCAGTTCTTCCCTGTGAGGTCCAGCAGCCCTTGTGCCCCCTGACCCTCCCGTTTGTTTCCTCCCTCATCAGCATGTTACTGCCCTCACCCTCACTCCTGTAGTCTCTGCTCCGCATCCTCACCACTGTTTGTTCAGGGCAGTGGTGACTCAGAGGAGTCTGTTTTCTTGCAGTATTTTTTTTTTTTTTTTTAACTTAGAGGCTTGGTGGCCACTAGCAAAGAATTACACTTTTAAGGAAGGCAGCATCCTGGGGGGCCGAGCAGTTTTCATGGAGAACTGGCTATAAGAATATGTGCTGGGGGCAGACTTCCTGGGTTGATTTTCCAGCTTTGCCACTTACAAGTGAGAAGTCTTGGACAAATTAGCCTCTCAGTGGCTCAGCATCCAAGCCGTAAAGAAGGGGATGATTCTCGTGGCTGCCTATAGGTTTCTTGTGAGAACTGGATGAGTTAATACTTACAGTGGTACCTTCCTTGCACCTAGAAAGAGCTACCTAAATAGATGTGTTATAAGCAGTCACAAGGTGGGTGTAGCAGTTCCAGGCTTTATTTCACTGTCTACTTTTCGGGGACAAGGAAGCTTTCCTAGAGGGCCTTCAGTAGACTTTCCCTTATATCTCATTGACCAACGTTGAGTCACATTCCTTTCCAAAGTCAGTGATGGGCAGAGTGGATGGGCTGACTCTGGTGGGCTTGGGCTGATGGTTTGGGGTGGAGAATATGATGAGGAAATGAGTATTCTGATCATTATTATTATCAATACTTATCACTTAGTAATATCTATGATATGTAAATATAATGTCATTATATCTTGATATAATATTAAATTATATAATAATTATTAATAAATAACAACATAATTATAATCTTATGTTATTTTTAGTTTGTTGCACTTATAAAATTATCATGTAACATATTTAAAAATTCAGTTTATTCCTAAAATAATTACAAGTTTACTTCCAAGTTGTAATTTAGTTATAAATGGAGCTACAAGATGGCTGACTCTGAGGAAACGAAAGTTCCTAGTTTTTGACAGTTTATAAAAGAGAAGACATGGAAAACAAATTAGCATGATAGATAAATGAATGAATGAGTCAATGAACAAAAATTACTTTGTTTTTTGGAACTGAGTATTTTCTATAGTTTTAAGCAGATTTTTTTTTTTCCCAGAAGAGGAACTAAAAAAAGAAGAAAAAAAAAAAAAACCCCAAAAAACGAGAAAGTCTCAAAGCTTGGTGAATACAACTCTTGCCACATGAAACATTGTGAAATTGCTCTCCGGTTCTGAGTCATCACTATAAACACTTTCTGCTTCTTCTGATATTTTATTTTTATTCTTTTTATAGGTTTTTGAAGGCTGACATTGGGCCCTGATGGACACATGCTCCCTTTTTTATGTACTCCAGTAGTTACTTTTTTACGATGAGTGTGAATATTTATTTCCATGCACAGATCCATTTATTTCAGATGCTGCAGATGATAGAGGAATTTGGACTTGTTAGGAAAACAAGAAAATCAAATTCAGAAGTCTGCAAAGGTTCTGGCAGAGATCCAGACTACGTTCTTATCCTCCATGCCTGAAGTTGCCCTGTAATCTCTAATCTTGGAAAGAACCTTTCTAACATGTCTATATTATTCTATGAAAAGAGGAAAAATGTACAAGTAAAATCTTTGCTGACATTTTAGATCTTGAATCTTCACTCTAAGTTCAAGATTTCCACAGCAGAATAAATCAGTGAGAGATAACCACGTTCTTCCCCCTTGTTGAAAACATCTGGGTGTCTTGTCTAATTTTGTGTTTGGAAGAGGAAGTCCTCATTATGTCCCCTAATCAGGGCTTTACCTGGGCCATGTGATACGGAAGAGCAAGATGTAACACTTGTTCTACCGCATGTGTTACAGAGAAGTCCTGTCGTTGAATTGCTTTTGGAAATAATTGAGAGGAAACCTGAATATTTACACTTTGCATAAGCATTCACCCAGCACCTTCCACGTGCCACGAACTGAGGTTCAAAGATGAATACACAAAGCCCCTGCTCGCAACCCTTTTATTCACCAACATCCACCTTTATAATTCTTTCCTTTTCAATTTCTCAGAAAACAAAACTAATTGAAAATCCTTACGGAAGCAAGATTTTTTTCCCCAAAAGTGTCCATGCTAGTAGTGATGACTCATCAAAGGCTTCTCAAAAAGAGTCATAAAGCTGCCATCTTGTGCTGGGAGTGATGGAAACTGGGGAATCCTGGATTCACATATAACTTCTGCAGGTGCGAGTGGAAAAAGAGGAAAAACAGGTGGGGGTGGGAGGGATTTCATGTGCTCAGGGAAGAGGTGAGTAGTGAGCAGTGAGTGTTAATGGGAGTTTGCAGAGGAGACGCAGGCGGGGAAGGCTGGCCCTCAGCGGTCCTTTTTTCTTGGGAAGTGTATGCACTTCGTGAGACATGTTGAGAAATTGAAGCAAGCAAGCAAGACTCTTGGGAAAATGTCTTTCTTCGTCCACACAATATGAAAATGATGTGACATAACCGTCCATAACGTGGCGAACATCATGCCCAAGAGAGAAAGGAGACATGGCCTTTTGCCTCTGAAAATTTCAAACGTAATGAAAAGCAGATGGATTTTTCAAACAGCAGTGCATTTGCATGAAAGAAAAATATCAGCCAACCCTACAAATTGTTTCCCCTTCCACCCGCAAAATTTCCAAAGGCACAATAGAGGGCACCATATGCCAGATGGCATGTGAGCCGCCCCTGCTCCCTGCCTCCAGTGGTGTTGAAAGTTCAGCACTGGCAAAACTGTAGTGATTTCTGAGCAGCGCTGAGCCTCCCCTGGGCTCCTACCTGTCCCTCCCGCCTGTGCAAGTGAAGAGAACATGCATAAAACCCCTTTCCTTCGCTGCATGGAAGAGGTTGAGAATCTGTTTGATATAATTGCGTAAAAGAAGGTGAGAAGATCATAGTGGTCTCACGTGCTGCACATGCGGTGGGCCGCAGCTGTTTCTAACTGCCACCCTGTGAAGCTGCTCCGCCGACCAACAGCAGCTGTGTCATTTACAGCACAGTCCACAAAGTGCGTCATGAAACCGTCTGGTTCAGAAGCTTTCACTGTTTGTTCCTCTTTGACAGTCCAAAATGTCCCTTCCATAAACAGTGAAGCTGTAAGTAAGGATCTCAGAGGGCCCAGAGAACCACCTTAAACAAATACATCTTAATATTCTTCTACTTATTATTATCATTATAGATTTAGGAGATACAAGTGCACTTTTATTAACTAGGTATATTGTGTAGTGGTGAAGTCTGGGCTTTTAGCACACCCAGCACCTGAACAGTGTATGTTGTACCCAACAGGTAATTTTCCATCCTTCTCTCCCCTTCCACCTTCCCACCTTCCCACTTTTTGGAGTCTCCAGTGCCTGTTATTCTACCCTGCATGTTGATGAGTACCCACCACTTATAAGGGAGAACATGCTGTGTTGTTTGTGAGTTATTTTACTTAGTTCCATCTGTGTTGCTGCAAAGGCCATGATTTCATTCTTTTTGATGGCAGAGTTGTATTCCCCCCTAGTACACGTATAGATATATATGCACACACACACACACACACAAACACACACTTCCTTTAGGCAGTCATCTGTTAATGGACACTTTGGTTAATTTGATGACTTAGCTATTGTGTATTCTTGTTATGTAACAATGGATAAACAAGACTACCTATGTTTCAGGGCATTGTAAGGATTAATGTAAGTGATGTGCTTAGCCCAATGCCCAGCACTTTAAAGGTACTCCATAAATCTCATCATTATTTAAGAGAGAAAGACAGAGAAGTAGATTTGCAAAAAATAAACATATAAGAGTTCAGTACTTAATTTATACATTCTCTCTCTGTCACGTATATATGTCTGTACTCTGTGTGGGGGGATTCAAAGAGTTCTGAATTAGAACCATGGAGAGCAGAATTATAACCTCTCTTTTGCTATATATGAACTAGCTCTGTGAACTCTGCAAAATGATGTAAACTATCTGGGTCCCAAATACACGTTTCTGCAACATGAAGGAGTTGGAGGAAATGATTTCAAAGGTTTCTTTAGACCATACAATGTTACAGGTTTGCATCTATAATATGAGTCAAGGCTCAAGAATCTATTCTGCCACTGTACTTGATTTTTAAAATATATTCTTCTTTTTCCTTCCTTAAAAAACTCAAAATAAATTCATATTTTGTACTCATTTCTATATATATCTTTCCAGGTATCTGAAGCAAAATTTAGTTGGCAAAAATTGGTGGATGGAGAACTCTATTCTCATTCGTTTTGTTCAACATCTTAGTGATCTCAAGATGATTGGTTTTCCTCTCCGTTGCTTGTTCTTTTCATGTCACTTTATAAGTGTTGAAGCATTTTTTAGGCTTAAGTGTTTTGAACCGACTCTGTCCTAGATCCCTAGACTCAAACACAGCAGATTATATTATTCTCTCCAGCTTCATAAAATCAGTTGGTGATTATTCAAATAAAGGTGTCTGTAAATTTAATAGAAAGCATAATGTTTCCATTAATAGTCCCAGAAAATTTTGGCAGTCTCTCTCAATTCAGTAATCTGTTTATATTTATTGTATTATGAAATTTGTCTTTGTGCTTCTCATATTAACGAAAGTTATACTGAATGAAAACATCAGTCTGTCTATCAACAGAGGAAAATCACTTCAGCTGGGCCCAGTCTTGAGCAGATGCCCAAGGGGAGCTGAGACTGTCCTCCTTTTTCTGATGAGTGATAAGTATTTGACTCACACACACAAAGAGGGTATCAGGTGGTCTTCCATGTCTTGGGGCGTTTTTCCTTCCTTCAAGACCGTGGTTCTGTGAAGTGGGAACACACGTATATTAAACTTGTGAGCTAGATGTTTTCCCAGAGGGGAAATTAGTAGGTCATTTCTCTCGCTCTCTGCCTTTTTGTAAATAGTTCACCTCACTTTGAAAATTGTGAGTTAGCATTAGGATGAGGAGAAGAAGAATGGAATGAAAAAAGGGAGGAAGGAAGGAAAAAGTATTAGAATTTTTTTTCTACTTATAATTGCAGACACATAGACAGGGTAAATTCTGATAAATTAAAAGGCTTTTTTTTTTTTTTTTTTTCCTTTCTGAACACTTGGGTGGATTAGATACGGCCATGGCTGGGGAGAGCTGAAGAATTTGGAGTTTCTGAGGCACTGAAGGAAGGAAGGGAAAGGAAATGAGATGGAGGAGAAGAGAGAGAAGGCTAGAAGGGGCAGGAAGTTCTGCAGGCTGTCGGGTGGGGAGTACAGCAATCTTCAGTGCTTAAGGGCCAGAGATGTCAGAAGGGAACGGGCTGCTCCTGGCCTACTTAACAATTATTTACTTCATGAAAAAAATGTCTTTTTTTCACATGCTTTATTGTAAGTTGAAGGAGGACAGAGATTGTGTCTGTTTTGTTTGCTGCTATACCTAGGACAATGCCCTGGCTCAACATATATTTGTGAAAGGAAGATTCTGGAGTGCTTGTAATAAGCATCTTACTTAAGACGCTGCCTTCATTCTTTCCCGAGCTCCTGATCTGGTAGCCTGTCCCTGAAAGTGCCTGTGTGGGGGCTGAGAACATTTTCTATAGTTGAATTCTGCAGAGGCAGAGGGCTAGACCCCAAGCAGTAAGTCACAGCACATACACTCAAGTACAAAAAAGTAGAAAACAGAACACAGAGAGGTCTGAGAACAGAGACAAATTAGAGCCATTGGGAGCAGGTGGGGGGGTCAGAGAATTTCCAGTGCCAATTAGAGGAGCGTCCACACCCATGTCTGCTCCCTCAGAAAGATACTGGGACGTCCTCTTGCTTTCAAAACTGTAGCCCTGCTTGAATTTGTTTTATTTGTTGCTTAAACTTAATTAAGGTAATAGGCCTTTTGAAGTACAAATATGCTAGGAAGTTTTAGAAAGATGATGGTTAGTAAATAGTTTAGGGTAAGTTATATAATCCGATTGCTTTCTTCCTGTAAAATCAAGCTGAGATCAGTGAGTTGTGTTTCTAAGACACTGACATTTCAGAGAAATGACAGGCTCAAGAAGCTTTGGATCTTAACACCTAGAATCGGGGAAGAAAAGTTGGAGAAAAAGAGTGTATAACAAACTTTCCCTAATTAACAGTTTTGTTTAGGTCCATTTCCATTTCCCCTTTATTCCTAGAAAGCAGGTAAGAAGGGGGTCACGTTTAAAGGAGATTGAGGGAGAATATGACTCTAGGAGAAACTTTCTTCCAATAGAGGTCCCCCAGAGTGGCAGAGGCCTCCAGAGTCCCAGCCTCAGAGGGCCGGGGTCCTGGTGCTGGCCCTCTCTGCCTGCTGGGATGCCCCAGCCTAGTTCCGTGAAAGGGTGTAACTTGCAATAGGGATGAGAAATGAGTTCTTATCATTTGCATGAGTCTTGGGCCTTGCCAGGGTTTATAGAATTGGGCATTGAATTGCCCTGGGATTGAATTGAATTACCCTGGGATTGAATTGCTGATACGTGGCGCTAGTACATATGGTGCTCACAGTCTAGCAGGGGAGAAAAAAATCATCCGTGCTACAGTTAGAAAAGGACCTAAAAGAAATAGAGAATCAAGGACCCAGATTCGGAAGTTAATACTTCTGAAGAGAGGAGGGGAATCCCTCATCAGAGAAAGCAACGGAGAAGGATGACTGTTTAAGGGAGAGTCATTAAAATGAGAGGGTCCCAGGCAGTGGAGGGGGTGGGGAGAAAGAGCCTCAAGGCAGAAGAAATGGAAGATAAATCTCTAGCAGCAAGGAGCACTAAGGAGCTATTTTCAGACTGGGGCCTGTCTAAGGAGGCAGACACATAGCCACCCACCTCCCGGCTAGGACACTCAGGGTTAGTCATCAGGTGCTGTGTTCAGTAGGCACCTAAGATACAGGAGGTGCTATGGAGGATAGCGAGTCATGGTCCCTGCTCTCAAGGCTGGTACAGCAAGTTAACAGGAGGAAGGTTACTTACACGAGACAATAGCAGATGGTCCAAGTCAGTTTATAGGCAGAGATTTACGGTGAAGACAAATCCTGACCAGAGGACATCAGGAAAGGAAAAGGAGAGCCATGGCAGCATCCCAGGCCTCTGGAACAGCACAGGCAGAGAGGCAAGAGTGAGTTGAGAGTGTGTGGGGATGGGAAGAAAAGGCCCCCGAAAGGGAAACGGTCAGAAACTTTGCTGCCTGGAGCTGCAGGGAGCAGGTTCAGGGGATGGGCCAGGCTGGCATGCCGGAAAGCTGGGCAAAAGCGTTTCAACCTGATTCCATTAAAATGACTGGTCTCTGAGAGGGTTTTCATGGGGTGATGAGATTTACAACATAGATTTATGCAGAAAGAAGAGAAAGTGGAAGTTGAGGGGAACAGAGTCATAGCTGTCACCAGTGAATAAGCTGATGGTGGACGTGTGACAACAGGAATGAAATGAGAAAGGAAAAAGACAGGAAAGACAAGACACTTACATCTGTGACTCTAAGACGTCTCCGACTCTTAACTGTGGACTCACAGCATCTGCCCACTGACGTGGAAGGGCGGGGAGGGGGGGAGTGCAGAGCTGCGGCCCGTCTGCACTGCACAGCCAGCTGGGCGTCCAGCCCCTCGGAAAGATGTCCCACACGCTTCTGTTTATGATGTCTTTCCTTGCCTTGAGACGATTAGGCAACTGATTATTTCTCTCTCTCTCTCTGGTTTATTACTTTCTTGATTTTAATAGATCCAGATCTTTTAGATTGGTTAGTTATTACTAAATGTCTGTTTTTAAAATTTTCTTTAGAGACAGAGTCTCACTTTGTCACTGAGACTGGAGGGCAATTCACTGGAGCCTCTGATTCCTGGGCTCAAGTCCTGTCTCAGCCTCCTGAGTAACTGGGACCACAGACATGTGCCACCACGCCCAGCTAGTTTCTAAGTTTTTTGCAGAGGCATGTTCTTGCTGTGTTGCCTAGGCTGGTCTCAAATTCCTGGCCTCAAGCATTCCTCCCATGTCAGCTTCCCAAAGTGCTGGGATTATAGGCCTGAGCTACTGCACCTGTCCCACAAATGTTTTAAATGCAATGGTCTGTCGTCAGGTGCAGAGAATAAGAACTTTGAAAAATTGGATTTATGATTTGGTGAGGGGACAAAACAACCATAGACTCACCCTAAAAGAAAACATTGTAAAAGGATTATGAAATGCAAATCAGTGAGGACTCTGCCAGGGTCAGCAAATTGCTTTCTGGAGGAGCTAAGGCTGCAAGGCAGCTCTGAGGTTGGAAGCTCATTTTGGGGATGGATCCTGAGTAGGAGGGAGTAGTGAGTGGGGCAGAGCTGAGCAGGAGGAGTGCAGTGGGAACTGAGAGAGCATGTAGTGGATCCTCAAATTTGAGGCCTGCGAATCTCTTCCAATCCCACACTGTGCCATCCTGAGGGGACAGCTGTCAGAAGGCCTGGATCTCCCGCTGTTGCTTGGGAGGGCTTAAATCTGCAATATTGCACTTTGCTTCTGAAACTGTATTCTGGCTAGGGAGAAGTTAAACCGAGTCTGCTCTACTTTGTCTTTTTCAAAGAAAAGAAACATATAGGCTTCAGTGTTTTAGCCATTGTTTGTATGGTAGAATACTCACAAATTCACATCCTTGTGGTTCCAGGGCTCAGCCTCATGATACAATGCCAGTGGGTAGAGGGCCTCAGACAGCAGGCAGTATTCCTCATTCATTATTTTTTTTTTATAACAGCTTTGTAGGGAAAGAGTTTACGTATCATACAATTCACCCATTTAAAGTATACAATTCAGTAGTTTTTTCATGTATCCACAGTTGTGCAACCATTACCACAATCAATTTGGAACATTTTCATCATCCCAGAAAGAAACTTTGTACCCATTACCAGTCCTTTTCCTTCTCCTACTAACTCCCTCTGACCCTTTGATCGTTGGCAACCACTAAGCTGCTTTCTGACTGTGGATTTGCCTATTCTGAACATTTCATAGCAGTAGAATCATACAATATGTTGTCTTTTTTTTTTTTTTGAGACAGAGTCTCAAGCTGCCACCCTGGGTAGAGTGCCATGGTGTCATAGTTCACAGCAACCTCCAACTCAGGCTCAAGCGATCCTCTTGTTTCAGTTTTTCTATTTCTTAGTGGAGACGAGGTCTCACTCCTGCTCAGGCTGTTCTTGAACTCATGAACTCAAGCAATCCACCCACCTCGGCCTCCCAGAGTGCTAGGATCACAGGCGTGAGCCACAGTACCCGGCCACAATATGTGTCTTTAAGGTTCATCCATATCCGTGTTGTGGTATGTAGCAATACTTCTTCCCCAACCCCACCTTTTTTTTGAGACAGTCTCTGTCACCCTGGGTAGAGTGCAATGGCATCATTGTAGCTTAGTACAACCTCAAACTCCTGGGCTTACATGATCCTCAGCTCTTGAGTAGCTGGGACTACAGCCGCCCACCACCACGCCCAGCTAATTTTTCCATTTTTAGTAGAGACAGGGTCTTGCTCTTGCTTGGACTGGTCTCAAACTCCTGAGATCAAGCGATCCTCCAGACTTAGCCTCCCAGAGTGCTAAGATTATAGGTATGAGCCACTGTGGCTAGGCCTGCCTTCCTTATTAATGGAAATAATAGTCTGTGATCGGGACAGACCACATTTTATTTATCCATTCATCAGTTGGTAGGTTTCTGCTTTTTGGCTATTGTAAGTGATGCTGCCATGAACATTCATTTATAAGTTGTTGTGTGCACTTGTGCTTTCAGTTCTCCTGGGTACATGCATATACCTAGGAGCGGAATTGCTGAGTCTGATGGTGACTCTGGGTTTAATCTTTGGAGGATGGCTGGACTGTGTCCAAAGTGACTGTGATGCTTCTTCAATGTTAAGTATCCCCATTCCCTTTACCTCAAAAGGAGGAAGAAAGAACAACGACTTAAGGTTATTTTGCTATAGTACATGGCTGGGATGTGTGATAACTAAAAAGGGATAGAACTGAAATAACCTAAGAGTAATTTTAGATATGGTACAATTTATTTACATCTTGATATCTGTACATTTCAATTTACCACCGTGTGGAAAAGAAGTCCTGGTTAACTTTTGTATTCTTCCTCTTTGCCTAAGTTCCTATTTAAGTGAGTATGGGTGCAGGTTAGTAACACTATACCTGAGCTTGTTAGTATGGTAGCCACAAGCTTCTTATGACCACTAAGTACCTGAAAATGTGGCTGGTGCAAGTTGAAATATCCTATATTTCAACAGCAGATCTCACCCCAGATTTGGAAGACAGTTTTTATACTGAAAGAAAATCCCTCACAGTAGTTTTTTATACGGATTAAATATTGAGGTGATAGTATATGGTGTCTTTTGAGTTAAAAAATATATATATTACTAAAAGTAATTATAGCTATTTCTTTTCACTTTTTTATTGTGGCTACTACTAGAAAAATTGAAATTGCATGTGTGGCTTGCATCATATTTCTGTTGGACAGAGCTATTATACATGATTTATAAGCCTTGTTTTTTGAATGACTGAGAGGAAAAAGTGATTAAATATCCTTTGGGTAAATGCAGATGATTATTAACAAATATTTTTATTACTTTAAGAAAGAGCAGGAATCTGTTTTCTGTTTGAGGGGAAATGTGAGTCAGAGATGTGCCTGTCAGCTCTCAGCAGTGTGCTTGACTGACTGACCGACCAGCCTTCATTCAGAGTTAGGTCATAACAGAATCTTTTCTCATGAGGACAAATAAATGGCCAACAAATATGAAATAATGCTCCTCATCCCTAATCATCAGAGAAATGCAAATCAAAACCATTTTGAAATATCATCTAATCCCAGTGAGAATGGCCCACATCGCAAGGTTCCCAAAGCTGCAGATCCTGGCGTGGATGTAGAGAGCAAGGAGCATTCATGCACTGTTGATGGACTGCAAACTAGTCCAGCCTTTATGGCAAGAAGCCTGGAGAATCCTCAAAGGCTAAAAGTAGACTTTACATTTGACCCTGCAATCCCAGGGTATCTCTCAACAAGAAAAAGAAAGTCACTTTACCACAATGACATTTGCACTTGAATGTTGATAGCAGTTCAATTCACAACTACAAAGAAGTAGAAAGAAACCAAGTACCTATCAACCCATGAGAGGATTGATAAACTGTGGTGTATGTATACTATGGAATACTATTCAACCATAAAAAGATGGAGACTTTGCATCTTTTATATTTACCTGGGAGGATTTGAAGAACATTCCCTTAAGTAAAGTATCACAGGAATGGAAAAGAAAGTACCCCATAAACTCAATATTAAGTTGAAAGTAGTAGTTTAACAACTACAGGCCCACAGGAGAGAAAACTCAATGAACGTCAAGAAGGCAAGGAAGGGGAGACAGTTCGGTTGGTAAGTTCTCACCGAACAGGTGTAAGCAGGGGCGTATGGCACACTTCCTGGTTGAAGGGAACAACTCCAACTCCAACTTCACCTTACACACGCGAACAATGTAACCAAATCCTATGTACTCTCATATTAATCTGAAATAAAAAATAAAGTTAGTTCATTACCTAAAAACCAAATAAGAGCCTTAGCAAATAGACACGTGGCCATGAAGGCATTAAGTAAAGCGAAGTGTCCTGTGATAACTGGATATAGCTCTTCTCTGATGCTCATAGTAACATGTGCATCTGATAAGGGCTGGCCAGAGAAGGAGAGCCCCATCTCTCTTGTTTAACCTGGGAGAGTGGCCTATGGACATGTCAGACCCCGAAAGAAAAGAAGATGCGTGTAGCAAACTTTTGGGGGAGGTGGGTCACTGGGTCATCCTCCAACTAATGTGTGAATACCACTTAATCAGAGAGCGTTGGCCCTGGGGCGTCTCACGTGGCTTTTTGATGAGGGCCAATATTCAGATTGTCAGGAAACCTTCGTTGAAGGAACAGCATACTTGGCAACCATCTTTGGTAAAACACACATAAGGTACTGGTGTTTTTAATCTCAAATATCTGGACATGAGGTTACCACTAGTGGTTTCGTGATTCAAAACAGAACAGACCTGTATTTGGCAACATCCCTAGGTAACATAATTTAGCTTGACTCAAGACCTCAAGACACATACATTCCTGAGTTCCACTCCATTGGGAAGAAAACTTTTTCCCCTTGGCTGAGGCTTTTACTGACGCGTAAAATGAAACTTGGTGGGGGTGGGGGTAGAGAATTTAAAAGGTGAGATGAAGTCCATAAAACTAGGCATATATAGTAAAAATGAAGAATCCTGAGCTCCCTTGTGGCCCATCCCAAGTGAGCATGGAAGAAGAATAATAAAAATTAGGTACAACCCAGCCAGGATTTTATTCTTGGATGACAGCACAGGGACTCCACGTGTGTTTAAATGAAGTCTCTTGTCAAAAACATTCTTGCTGTTTGACCAATGCTGCTTACTTGAGCTCACAGCATGATCAAAATAGCTGAGTCTATTTTCTTCTTTTTCTTGATGAGTTAAGTGAAGAATTTGGCAGGCTAATCAATCATCACTCATCACTTGACCATTTTAAAGGAAGAGCCTCAGGGCGATCCCCCTGGGAAGTCTTGTGAGGTCATTAAGGGAGAGATGGCAATCTGATAAACTAATACGCGTGTTGAACATGTGTGTCTTGTTGGATTTCCAGGGTGATTTCAGGGTTAACCCTATGAGCAATAGCTCTCCTTTGAGAAGGTCCTCAGCATTGTTTTCCTGCTATCCTCTCCTACCACACAGCTGGGAGGCAGGGGAGAGTCAAGAGATTGTACTGAGGCCCTGGCTTCACATCCACAGTGGAAGCTTCTGGAAGGCAGAGAGGGTAAACAAAGGCATTCCGTCATGTGGAGAGCACCTGCTGTACTAGGAGTGCAGAGGAAGCTGTTCTGGGGTCTCCTGTTGTGGGCCTGGCCTTAGTGGAGTTTTAAGGTAGACAAAATTGGTCGAGTTCTCTGCTCCGGTTATACGTGACTGTGCCCCTCCATGTCTCCACCATCTGTCCCTTAGAGCGCACTCAGTGAGGGAAGCCGTCTGATTTATGATTTCACTTAAAAGCCCATTTGACACATATGTGCCAGGCTCTGTGCGTGCTGACTCTTCCAAGTGGTCATACATGCAGAAATAGACCTTTGTGATGGGTGCTGCTTCACTCCCAAGGAGTCTCACAGTAAGTGACTTTCCAGACTTACAGCAGATGGGCCCAGGAGAGCTTTTCTGCCTGACCTAAGAGCATTCTGTCCTGAATCAGTCCAAAGTCCTCATTAGACCCAGCTCTATCTGTCAGTTATTTGTTTAGATACCAATTTCTCTGAGTACCCGCTATGCAAAACGAGAACTCCGCCAGGTGTGGGTGTGGAACAGAGAGGAATTGGGGAAAATGACGTCATTTGGGAGAGCGACATCTTGGACTGTGGTCATACAGAGAGAGAATCTGTGATCATGAATTTTGCCAGACAGCAGTTTAGACACAAGGAAGGGCTTTGGAGCAGGCAGACCTATCCCACAGAGGTAGGGGCTGCCCCATTAGTTCTCACCAACTCCTAGGTCTGGAGCAGCCACTGATTCACAGAAGCAAAGGCTGAGGAAAGTCAGTTTGCTGATGCTGTGGCTGGGGGAAGGGCCGCCAGCATCCTGCCAGTCTGCCACTCCTCACGCCTCTCCTCAGCCGAACATGCCTTCTGTTGTTTGGATAAGTCCGCCAGCTCAGGTGGGGAAAGGAGAGTTGCTCTAAATTACTGGACATGTGCCTGTTTAAACATGAGATTCGATTCGGTAGCAGTTAAAATTATCATTGCTTTTTTAACATGAGAAGCAAAAATATGTCCTTATCCAGGTGTAGTGGCTCACGCCTGTAATCCTAGCACTTTGGGGGGAGGAGGGGCGAAGTGGGATGTTTGATTGAGGACAGGAGTTCAAGACCTGTCTGAGCAACACGGTAAGACCCCATCTCTGTAAAAAAAAAAAAAAGAAAAAAAAATTAGCCATGCATGGTGACCCGTGCCTATAAACTCCTAGTTATTCAGGAGGCTGAGGAAGGCGGGTCACCTTGAGTGTGACCTGCAATAAGCTGTGGTTGTGCTCCCTCACTCTAGCCAAGGGGGAGAAATGTCCCCAGGGAGAGGTTGCAAGGGGCAAGTTAGGAAAGTCGTGGTAGAGTTTCTGGTCCTGAGAGGGTCCTCCGAGAGGAGTCTTTAAAAAATTACCCACATTATAGATCAAAGAAACTTAGAACGGTATAGTAATAACAAATGGGACAAAACCAGATCACAAGTGAGCTAAATGTTTTTCTCTTTTTCCAACTTTAGGGCTTGAGGTTTATCAAACGCTCTCGTCTTCCTTTTGCCCGAACTCTTTTCCTGGCAGTGTCTGGTCGATCCCTTGGCCGCAAAGAAAATGCTATGCCTCAGGCAAACCACATCTTTATGCAGTCTTAGGCATATTTATGTAACTCAGAAGAATTTAAAAATATATACATTTTCAATTCTGCAAGCTTACTGTAACTCTTGGAAAGCTACCTATATCCTGCCAATAAGATACGCCATCTCCTTCAACAGTCAAGGATCCCTTTTCTTTTGTTGGCAGTCACATTGACAAATGTTGAGTGCAGGAGGCTTGTATTCACCGTGCTCCACGTGGTGCAAAGAGCCCTAGAGAGCCCAAAGTAGGGAACAGCTGAGACATTTTGCAAAACTGTTGGGACCAGCAAGATCTTTGTGGATGAAAAGAGCCCAGTTCCTTTCATTCACACCTAGTTTTAAGTAAATAATCACCAGGCTTTGGGGGCATCCATTTTCCAATTGCTTCTGCAAACTCCACCAAAAGATTTTTTACAGATTGTAACAGATGCATCACTTTCCTTCCAGAGAGAGATGGGGAGCTCCACAATCAATGTAACTGTGGTCGGCTTTCTGAATACAAACACTTTGCTGAAACACTGTACTCGAGTTCTTTAGCTCAAGCATGTGACACAGACATTCTTCAAGGCAGGGTTAAAAACATCTGCAGCCTAGAAATCAGCAGAGCTCCCCAGGGAGGGTGTTAAATCCAGAGTGTGCTGATCTGTTTCCTGTCTTTGTTATGATTTCTTCACTGTAACTGAATATCCTTCGGCGCTGCAGTGACTGGGTACACTGTGCAGCTGTGTCAGCAGGCCAGGGACTGTTGGCTTAGAGGGCTCTGTTCCCGTTTACACAGCTAGCTTCCATAATCCCAGTCAGGCCTATTAATTTACAGGGTAAGCCACTCCTTGTCTGCAGATCAGCAGGCCTCACTGTGCACGCCATACTATTACATATAATCTAATTAAGACTAATTAAGAGGAAGAGCAATTACCTAGCTGATCCTTGCCAAAGGAGAACTTGCAGAAACATGAACAAACCACCATCTGAACAAAACGCCCATGAAAACACTGCCGAAAAGCAGTAAAGTACTGGATTTAAGAACTGGAAGCCCCGAGCACTTGACCAAGGAGAAGGAGCCCGGTCTCGGGGTCGTGAGTCTGCGAGCCTGCCTGCATAGCTCTTCCTTACCACCTGCATCTCATCATTGCTGTCTGGGTAGAAAGCTGATCTTGCCACCCAAACAGTCTTTGCTTCTCGGAGGCAATCTCTCCAGACTCCAAAGAGTGAGCAGGCCACAGCTCAGGCGGTGTGCTGCTGTTTACTGGAGAATCAAAGGTGCCTTTTGGAAATCGTGCACATTACATAGTTTTTTCTGAAAACACATCAACTGCCAGTGGGTTTCCCATAAGCTGCGAGAGCATTTAACCCAAGTGGGTTTGTGACCTTCCGAAGCGGAGGTGAGGGAAGCCTCCAGTGGTAATTCAGAAGTCATCCTGCTGTTCCCGGCACTGGAGGGACGGCCCAGCCAATTGAGCATTTCTCCAGAGGATGTTTCTGGGCAGCTTTTCCCTCCTTGTGGAAAGTGTTTTTGCCTGTGTGGGCCTGGTTTATGAGCACAAGTTACTCACAGCACATGATTGGCCCAGACTCCCCGGTGCTTTCTGGAACTCTTAAACCAGCAAGGGGTTTTGTTTTGTATGAAGATTGTAGAACTGGGCAGTGTGCAAGATGGAGATCCGGGTGTTTTACATCACTGAGACTTAAAGTCAGATTAATGCCCCAAACTACCCTCACAGCTGAGTGGGCTGCCATCATGACTACCTCTCTGAGACAGAGCACCGTGGGAGGCAGATGGTTTTCCTTCATTCTGTGCTTAAGTTTAATTCAGAAAAGTAGTAAAATGCTTCATTGGATGTACTGCAAGGCCCTTTTAACCCAGCCAGCCTCTCGGGCCAATTTCATACCCTGCCTGGATTGTGCTCGATACATTCAAGTATTGTGTCATTAAAATATGTTGCGCTGGTTTTATAATATTACAGCATCCAGTGCTTTTCATTGCTGTTTATCTTCTGGTGTAGCTTTCCACTTAGCTGTGATACATTCGTGGAATGGGCCACAGTGATTTTTAGCAGTGTTTATCTGTGGTTGAGGAGCCTCGTCTGAAGGTGATGTGTGGTCTGAGATGAGAATCCTTGTGATGGGAGTAACATCAGGAACATTGGTGGTCTTCAAGTATGATTGCAGCAAACAAGTATCCTTCATCTCTTTGAAAATAAAACTCCAGGCCTGCGCTCATCTAGTGGGTATAATGTAAGGGTATAGGGCACATGCCCTGGGGCAGGACACAACAACAGGGACTCTCCCTAACAAATGCAAACATTGTAACCTAATTATTTGTACCCTCATATTAATCTGACATTTTAAAAAAAGACTTGAATGTTAAAAAGAAGAAAAGAAGGCTGGGTGAGGTGGCTCACGCCTATAATCCTAGCACTCTGGGAGTCTGAGGCAGGTGGATTGCTTGAGCTCACGAGTTTGAGACCAGCCTGAGCAGAAGCGAGACCCCATCTCTACTAAAAATAGAAAAACTGAAGCAAGAGGATCACTTGAGCCCAAGAGTTGGAAGTTGCTGTGAGCTATGATGCCAGGGCACTCTACCCACGGCGACAGCTTGAGACCTTGTCTTGAAAAAAAAAACCCAAAACTCCAAATCCTGATTACAGGAAGCCCTTTCTAGCCATTCCCAATGGCTCAACATTTGTTTGTTATGATATTTACCGAATATCTATTATACTCCAGACTCTGTTTAGGGAATATAGTAGAAAATGAGATAGAAAATTCCTACCCTCATAGCAGATGGGAAGAAAGGTAATAAACTAACTTTTAAAAATTATCACAGCTCAATTTAGAATCACCAAAATGTGGAAACAGCCTAAGTGCCCACCAACCCAGGAGTGGAATAACAAACTGTATGTATATCATGGAATACTATTCAGCCATTAAAACAGATAGAGACTTTACATCTTTTGTATTAACCTGGATAGAGCTGAAACACATTCTTCTTAGTAAATTATCTCAAGAATGGAAAAGCAAGTATCCAATGTACTCAATACTAATATGAAGCCAGTAGAAGATCTAATACACGTCCACATAAGAGAAAAACTCAAATCAATACAAGGTTGGGGATGGGGGAACAAGGGAGTGGGACAGGGGTGGAGGGAGTGGGTGGTTGTGCTCCCACTTAATGGGCACAGTGTTAGGGTGTATGGCACACCTTTTTGGAGTGGGATAGATTTATAAGAGAGACTCCACCTAGCAAATGCAAACATTGTAACTTAATTCTTTGTGCCCTCAAATTAACCTGAAACAATAATAAAAAATAAATAATAAATAAATAAAAATAAAATAAAAAATTCAAGTAGTATTAAATGCTATGAAGAAAACACAGGACGGGGGGCTAGGGAGTGCTGACAATGTGTGGCTGTTTTAGATGGAGTGGTGAAGACAGGCCTCTGGGAGGAGGCGGTGTTGGAGCAGCAGAGGAGTGGAGGGAAAGATGCCGTGATTTGGGAGAAGCACATTGGAGCCTCAGGGTGTGGGCAGTAAGAAGTCCCCAAGGTGAGCACAGTCTGGAATGTTCTAAGAGCAGAACTAAGGTAGATGTCGCTAAGATAGGGTGGAAGGTAGAAGGGTGATGGAGGAGCAGGTGTCAAGAGTTGAAGGGACTGGAATAGTTCAGACCCCCTGGTATTCCCTGGGGAGCTCCTTGGAGTCTTGGTAAGCCTCTGTAGGGTTCAAGTAGAGAAGTGACGTGTTGCATAACATAAGCTACTCTGACTCCCCAAGGGAAGACAGACCTGTCGGACATTGTGCCCCTAGACCGCATGAGAGGCCATGGTGTCTTTGACTGGAATAGCAGACCCAGAGATGCTGGGGACAATAAGGTGAGGAGGGGCTGGAGCTGCCTGGACTTGCTGATACGGGGGTCAGTGGAAGGGTGGGATGGAGGGTGATTTTTAGCTGCTTGATCTCAAGCATCATGGTGAACAGATACATTTCTTGGCATTGTGGAGCCTAAGGGAGGAGCATATTTCAATTTGTCTTAAACACGTCAAGTTTGAGGTACGTATTGTACATCTAGCGGAATATAATTGCACGAGTCTAGAGCTCAGTGGAGAAGTTGTGGCTGAAGATAAAAATTGGGGGCCTCCGGCATAAAGCCCAGGGATTGAGTGAGACGTGTAAGAAGGGAGTGTGGACTGAGAAGGCGAGGGCTGAGGCCTGAGCGCTGGGACATTAAAGTTTGAGAAGAGGAGGGAGAACTTGGCACTCTCCTACTCTGGAAAGCTCAGCTCTGACAGACGCACATCCTGTGTGCTCATTTCTTCCACTCCCAGCAACACAGCCGTGTGCTGTTTGTGTGTGTTGAGCGGCAAGGGAGGTGGGCTGGTAATTTCTGCGTCTTCCTTCCTCCTCATCTCCTCATTTTCCGTTTCTTCTTCTCTCTTCCTTTCTCTTCCTTCCCTCTCTCCTTTCCTGTCTTGACTCCCACATTCTAGAGATGCCCAGCCTGGCCACCAATGGCTCTTGTCCTCATGTGTCCTCACGTGTTCCTGTCTTTGGTGATCTCTAAAATAAGCCCAGCGACAAGGATCATATGACAATAATTCAGAATTCTCGCTTGCTAAATCTGCTGTCACTTCTTACTAAGGGAAGTTGAACTGGTGGACAGAAAGAAGAAAATAAACTACCAGACCCCAGAGACCTCTCTTTGTTGTTCAGAAGTGCTCTGTGTATCAGATGATGGATTTGGCAGCGTGTAATAAAAAATGACTCTAGTTTCCTGCTGCTTTTTAGAATGATGTCTTTTGGTTACATTCTTTCAACTTGTAAAATATTAACTTTGAATTCCCCTGGGTTAGGACCTCTGACCTTGTTTCCCTGAGAGGTGCTGTTTGGTGGGACAGTCTGAGCGACCTTTCCTACCTCCATGCTCCACTTGGAAATCACTGTGCATCGCCAAGGCGTTTAGGCACTTGTGTAGCAGGAGCAACAGGTGTGAAGTTCAGCGGAAAAGAAATACAACACAAAAAAGAACATTGGCAGAACATGGTAACCTTAAAAAATAAATCTGAAAGCCAGTCCTGGAGATCTGATCTTTGATTGGAAAAAGTTTTGGTTTTGTCAGGGAGAATAGCAGCCGATCTTTTGTCCTCCCACAGAATCCTGCCAGAGCCAACACTTGGAAGCACAAAATTATGAGAGGATTTCTTCCAAGGTTGCTAAAAAAATGTTTTTTGGTGGTGGTCAAGGTGGTGAGGGGGAGGGAGAGATGGGGCTGCTGAAAAGGAGGTTCCCAGGAGCAGCACCCAAAGCCCTTGAAGAAATAGAAAACCCTGAGAGTGAGAGTGAGCTGTTTAGTGAAAGCTTACCACAGGCCAGGAGCTGCCTCCTCCCTCTGAGCGCTGTATCTTCACTTTATTCTGCAGCCCTCTAAGGGAGCTACTACAGGGAGGAATCTCACTTTATAAATGAGGAAACTGAGGCTTAAAGAGGTTACATGCATTGCCCAAAGGTACAGGCCAGTAGGTGGCAGAAATTGAAACCAAGTCCATCTGCTTTTAAAACCCAAGCTGGTGCACAATGGTGCACATCGCAGGATTTTTTTCCTAATCAGTGTATACATGAGCTAACACTGATGCCAATGAAATTCATTCAGTTAACAGTATCTATTTTGCTTAACACTCTATCATAGTTGGGCATTCAGAGATATGCACCATTATTCTTTTTCTCGAGCAACTTATGATCTACATGGGAGAAAAGACATAATCCCCCCACCCCCACCCCAAGGGTGAAAAAAAAACAACTGAAGAGTTTAAGGCAATGTGTAATGAAATGCCTAATCAGAGGTACAGGGGAATATTACACATGCTCCAGGGAGAAGAAACCATGAGTCACAAGGATCAGGATACCATCTTTCCTCTGGGATAGCCTACTTCTTTAACTAACGGCATGTAAAACCCAGTAATATATAAGATGTACCTGCTACCAAAAACAACATTTGGTAAAATGCCATCCTAAGAAATATCATTATAACATTTGTTTAAATAAGGGAGTTTATTTCTGAATCCTACAGACAACTGCAGATGGTACAGTTTTGTTGTCGTCTATGTAATGCAGTTTCTTGAAAGAATTCAGTGATCAGGATTACCTGAGTTTTGTCCACGGCAGGCACTGTGTGCGCCTTCTGGGGTTCTGAGATGAACGAGACACAGTTCTCACAAAGAGCTGAGCAGATAGGAGAGCGAATGTGAGAAGGGAAAGACTGGAGGGAAATAGATCAGAATCTATGGCAATAATGCAGATGAGGCAGACCCTTAATCCAAAGGCTTTTGTTGAAGGAGTGGAGAACAGCTGATAGAGCCAGTGAATGCTGAGGACGTCGGGTAAGCAGGATCACATGTTTAGTTCAGACGTCAAGGATAACGGCAAGACTTCTGTCTCCATCAGTGGCGGTGCTGTCTTATAAATTCAATATAGAAAGCAGCATTTTTTAAGGAGGATAAATTGTTTTGTACATGTCAATTTGGGGTACTTGTTATGTGTTGAATTTTAGTCCCCCTCTCAAATCTTGACGTCCTGGCCACCAGCACCTGTGACTATGACCTTATTTGGAAATAGAATCTTTACAGATAATCAAGTTAAAATGAAGTCAGTAAGGTTGGCCCTAATCCAGGATGACTTGTGTCCTTATAAAGAAGGGAAATTTGGACAAAGGACACATACACAAGGAGGCCCTGTGAAAATGAGGCGGAGATGGGGGCTGATGTAGCAGAAGCCAAGGACACCACGGATTGCTAGGAGTAGCCAGGAGCTGGGAGAGGGGTGTGGAGCAGGTTCTCTGCAGCAGCCCTCGAAGGAACCGCCCCTGCTAATCCCTCACCCCGACCATCTTCCAGACCTGTGAGAGAATACATCTCCGTGGTTGTCAGCCACCCAGTCTGTTGTACTTGGTTACAGCTGCCCTAAGAAATCAAGACCATTGTCCATTTCAATACCATTGTCCAAATCAATACCTGTGTCCATTTCCTGGTGGCTGCTGTAACAAATCACCACAAGCTCCCTGGCTTAAAAACAACAGAAATTTATTCTCTCAGTTTTGGAGGCCAAAGGTCCAAATTCAGTTTCACTGAGCCAAGGTCAAGGTGTAAACGGACCATGTTCCCTCTAGAGGCTGCAGGATGGAATCTGTTCTTTGCCTTTGGCAACGGGTGGTGGCTGCTGGCATTCCTTGGCTTTTGGCCACATTACTCCAGTCTCTGCTCCCGGGGTCACTTTGAATTTTCTTTTATGACTCTCTCTCATAAGGACACTAACAGTTATATGCAGGGGCCACCCAAATAATGCATGATCACCCTCCCACCTCCAGGTTCTTAATTATATCGCAAAGGCTCTTTTTCCCAAATTCGGTAACATTTAGGGATTCCAGGGATTAGGAACTGATATAGCAGCTGTTAGCAGCTGACCACAGGTACTCTGACATCGAGGTGGAAATGTCCAGTGGTAACTGCAACATGAGTCTGGGTCCACTGGAGGGGCAATGGTCAGAACACATGAGGATGGATGTGATCTCCTACAGGGAGTAGGCAGGATACAGGGTCGAGGACAGAACTGCAGGAGATTCTGACTTGAAATGGGTGGATGGGCTCGTTGCCTGTGGCTCAAGCGGTTAAGGCACCAGCCACATACACCAGAGTTGGTGGGTTCAAATCCAGCCTGGGCCTGCCACACAACAATGACAACTGCAACCAAAAAATAGCCAGGAGTTGTGACAGGCACCTTTGGTCCCAGCTACTTGGGAGGCTGAGGCAAGAGAATCGCTTGAGCCCAGGAGTTGGAGGTTGCTGTGAGCTGTGATGCTACAGCACTCTACCGAAGGTGACGGCTTGAGGCTCTGTCTCAACAATAACAAAAAATGAAATCGATGGACAGAGGATCTACCCATCCAGTGAAGCAGCCTGATTAGTGATGATCCTACAGGTGGAAAGAGAACCAGGTGGGTGTGATGTCATGGAAGCCAACGGGGGAATTTAACATAAAACAGTCCTTGTATTTTAATCATTCATTTTGACCTGTTATTAATAATTAGTCATTGTTATCCCTTTATGGAACATAAATGTTTGCTAATGCAAGTGAAGGCAATCTGTGCCTAATTTTTTCATTAAATATTCTGTCTATTGATTTACCTAACACATGAGTGCCATGAGAATAAATGAGAGAAAATGAAATTGAATGAGTGAAAAAGTTTTCCAAGTTCTAAGATATAGCCCAAGGGAAATCTTTTTTAGCAATAGTACTACTGTCAGTAGCAGCATTTTTAAAACATGTAATTTCTGAGGATCTGCTACTTAAAAAGATAGACCAATTCCTGGCTAGATCTAAACGAGAGCTAGTATGGAGGTGTTATGAGCTACTCCGCAGCAGAGCTAGGGGGCCAGGTCTGAGCAGGAGAGCTCAGGTTGTTTTGATAAGGTGGCCCAGACATCCTCATTTTAAGATGGCCCTGCATCCCATTTCTCCTGGAAGAATGTAGGTGGAGCACAAGTTTGGGTCCTCTGGAGAGCAGAAGCCAAGATAGGATTATAAGTGTGAGAGGTTTAATGGGGGGGATGCCTGTGAAAGAGACTGGGGGCCAGGATGGACACCAAGAGCCCGCAGGCTGCGATGCAGGTCTGACACCTTGAAAAAAGAGGAGGGAGGAAGAGCAGTCGAGTAGGAAGGGTCTCAGATTGTCCTGAGACGTGGGGCGGAGCCGGTCTGTCCGGAGAGCGCTATATTGGGCACTGCTATGAACAGTCATTGGCCAGTTCAGACCCAGGACAGCATGGCCGCAGGAGGAATCACTGTGGCAGACCCCAAAGGGGAGGCTGCTGGAGGCTGTCAGCTAGCTATGCTTCTCCTGCCACCAGTTATCTCTTGAGGGGGCTCCCGAGGGACACCCCCCAACGGCTGCCTAGTGAGTTTCCCGTCCTCTAGGAGAGCAGCTCAGCTTAGGAGTCTCTGAGAGAGAGTTTGCTGTCTGTTGGAAGCCTCTTTGTGGGGCCCCTGAAGCAAGCAGCAGCATTGCAGAACTTTTCATTATGTCGCAGACCCCCTCAAAACACTTGCTGGTACTTTCGATGTCTGCCCTTAGTTTCCCACCAACAAGAAGAGCTTATTTTCTCTCAACCCAGTCTCAGAGATAATCTCTTAGAGTTATTTTTTTAGCTAACACTTTTTCCTCTGGTTTCTGAAATAATATACACTTGCTATAATCATCTGTAGAAATGTGTAACTTTTGGTTACACTTTAATTATAATATTTAATTAGATAGGTTTTAGTATGATTTCCATGAAGGATAAATACAAAGATAAGCAGCAGTTATTATCCTCCGCCCAGCTGTCATTTCTTTGGGAACAGAAAAATGATCTAATTTTGTGTTTATACCACCAATTCTTTTTATGGTTTGTGAATGTACTGTGTATTCCCTCAATGAAAGTAACTTTTTGATAAAAGTTAGTGAATGTTTTCCCCCATACAGTAGAGCAAAAGACTTTACTGTCATTTAGGTACAGCATGGTGATTTTTTTTTTTTTTTTTTTTTGAAACAGTCTCAATTTGTCATTCTTGGTAGAGTACCATGGCATCATACTCTCTTGTCTGAGCCTCCTGAGTCGTTGGGACTACAGGTGCCTGCCACAACCCACAGCTGTTTATAGAGATGGGGTCTCACTCTGGCTCAGGCTGGTCTCGAACCTGTGAGCTCAGGCCGTCCACCTGCCTCGGCCTCACAGAGTGCTAGGATTACAGGCATGAGCCACCACACCCAGCCAACAGCATGGTCATTTTAAAAATTGTTTGAACTCATGAAATGGTCTTTGTACCTGTATAATGGAAATAGAGCTGTTCCAAAAAATGTCTCCTCACAAATCCCTTTTCAACATTTTCATGTACTTATTTGCTCCATTTTATGCTTTATTTTGTCCATTGACCAACCTATGTGGCCTCGGAGACTTCTCATTTTATTCAGAGTCCACCAGCAGTGGGTTCTTTGGAATACCACCTCCCCTTTGTACAGGAATTCAGACAATAACTGTGAAGGTTTTAGCAGGGGTGTGGGGTCTACTCTTTCTTTGTATTATGAAAGGCATCAGAACTGAACAATTACCTTTCAAGTTAATTTGGTTGTACATAGCATAGTGTGGGTCAAAGCACTGTCTCCCCACATGCCCACTGAGGGTTTTAGGAAGTCAGTATATTTACACTGTATCATAAGTCAAGGGTCCTGTTTTTCTACAAGGTTTGCCAAACCGAGTTATACTACAGCAGTGTCCTGCCAACACAAAGCTTCCAGGATCAGACTGCAGTGAACACTCTTTGCCAGAGTTATGTTTTATCTATTCAACCTCAACCTCCCTGAATCATTTTGGAAACTCTACTGTTTATCCCATGACGGTGAAAAAGTGGTTAAAAAAATAAGATTACTACAAAAAAGTAGTATTTCAAGACAGACACAAAGGCACGGATCCAGACAAGCTTTGGAGAAAGACAAACTTTGTGGCCACCATTTGGGTATTTGAAAACAGCACAATTACTGTTTTTCGGTCACAGGAGTAAAACATTTCCCATTGAACTTTTTGGATACATAATTTCATGCGTACTATTCCCAAAAGTCAGATTCCCCTCTTCCCCCAAATTACAATTTATTCTGACTACTGTCTAGTTTTGAAAAGAGTTTTAAAAGTGACCATTACCAAAAATGAAGGTTGTAGTTCCTTTTCCTTGTCTGATTATTTCTCCATGGTTGACAGTCTCCCTGCACTGACCTCCTCTTTGCACAGACCGGACATGTACCACATGTATGATCCGGACAGTAGGCCTCATTCCTTATGTTGACCACCTTAGTACGTTGACCAGTTTGGGTGGTCCCTTGGGTGCTCAACTTATTGTATTTTGCCATAGGGGGAAAAAGTGATCTATGAGTGATCTATCTTTTTTTCTACTTAGTAAAATCAGAGCTGACAGGACCTGCAATGTCATGGTTCTACCTTTGTGTTTACTACCTACATCTTGGCAGAAGATGCAAGCCCTAGAAACTGCTGCTTCTTGCAATGTCAAGTCTGTAGGCAGGGTGAATTGCACAGAAGGAGAAAGTGGGATTCTCTGAGCACACTGAGGTTATGAGCTGCTGTTTTTGCAGGAGCGCCTCTCTGGTGGATCTGTTTCACTCAGTCTGGCAAAGTAGTCAGATACTATTCACAGCCAGACTGGGTGGCCTCTGCTTAGCGCATGTGAGAACTGTGGATGAATTTCCAGAAGTGGTAGGCTGCTCTTCTGTTCTCTACCTCCTTGAGAAACAGAGAAGGTTCATGCTGCCCCAGAGGAAGTTGGAGGGATGTCTGGTTACCTCTGAAGAGATCAGATTCTGCTCAAGGAGCAAGGTCTTTTCCTATGTTGGAAGGTGCTGTCCACCTATCTCTTAGATGATACAACCATGAATGACTCTGAATTAGATATAGAAAAGGGCATTTAGGGCGGCGTCTGTGGCCCAGTGGGTAGGGTGCCGGCCCCATATACCGAGGGTGGCAGGTTCAAACCCAGCCCCAGCCAAAGTGCAACAAAAAAATAGCCGGGCATTGTGGTGGGCGCCTGTAGTCCCAGCTACTCTGGAGGCTGAGGCAAGAGAATCACCTAAACCCAGAAGTTGGAGGTTGCTGTGAGCTGTGTGATACCACAGCACTCTACTGTAGGTGATAAAGTGAAACTCTGTCTCTACAAAAAAAAAAAAGAAAAAAAAAAAAGAAATAAAGAAAAGGGCATTTACTAGAAGAAGCCACTTTTCTTGGTTAACAAAGGCTATAAGCCAAGTAGAACCCTGATGTGTATGTCATTTGCACAAGTGTGAACAATCTTTCACAGGGACTGATTCAACATGTGACTGACTTAAAGGTCATGTGATTCCCAGGATACAATTACTTTTTCCAATCTGAGCCAGAGGAGCCCATAAACAGTCAGCATTATGAACATGGAAAGAGGAAATAGTATGAATGATTAAGAATAACCGATAAGGTGATACTGAGCACTCAGGGTCAACTGTCAGGAGTTGAACATAGGCTCAGTGTCTACAGAGGCTACAGCACAGTGATTATGGTGTCAGCCACATACACTGAGGCTGGCAGGTTCGAACCCAGCCCGGGCCTGCTAAACAACAATGACAACCGCAATAAAAAATAGTCAGGTGTTGTGGTGGGCACCCGTAGTCCCAGCTACTTGGGAGGCTGATGCAAGAGAATTGGTTAAGCCCAAGAGTTTAACTTTGCTGTGAGCTGTGATGTCACAGCCCTCTATCAAGGGCCACGTAGTGAGACTCTGTCTCAAACAACAAAAAAAAAGAGTTGAATGTATATTTTTTTCAAAAGCCTGTTGATGTGTTTATGTATCTCAGAACCCTTAAATTCCAAAGATAAATAGAATAATTCAGGATCATTAGAGAGAAGGCAGATAGAAAATGTGAACGAAGTAAACGCCTTTTTGTTTATTTTCAGGGTGCTCAAATAGTACAGATGAGCAGCTGAGCAAATGTTATGTTGTACATTAACATCACCTGGACTTGATTAGTAAGACAGAATACTTTACTATTAGTAAGGTAATTAGTTTATGCAAATAGTACTAAAACTTTGGAAGGTTTGGAAATTATTTTACAAAAATAGCAAAATATTCCTTTTTTTTGCATTCTTGTTCACTTCATCAATTTATTGACAAATTGTTTGTAGATAGTGGAGAGGTAAAGGTCAGAGCAGACTGGCAGGTCTTTGATATTTAGTATAGAATTGTCATATGTCCTAGGTATTCCACTCCTAGGCATATACAGAATAGAAATTAAAACATATCTCCATATAAAAACTTACACATGAATGTTCACAGCAGCGTTATTCATGACAGACAAAAAGCTAAAAAAACTCAAATGTCTACTGACTCATGAATGACAAATGACATGTAGTATATCCATACAGCGGAATATTATTCAGTCATGGAAAGGAAGTACTGGTTTATGCTGCAACACGGGTGACCCTCAGAAGTATTATGCTAAGGAAAGAAGCTACACACGGGATGCCTCATGCTGTGATTCCCTTTATATGAAACATCCAGAGCAGAGCAATCTAAACAGACAGGAAGTAAACTGAGTGGCTGCCTGGGTCTGGTGCCCTGCAACAGGTGTGGGATTTCTTTTTGGTATGATGACGATGTTCTGAAATTGATTATGGTGGTGGTTGCCTGACTTTTAAAATATGCTCTTGTATCTCTCTCACCTTTTCTCCTTCCTGAGAGGGACCTGCTTCTAACTCTCTTTGGAAATACTCTGAACTTTTCTCTTTGTTCTTCCTAAATAAAATGTCTCTGTTACCCTGAAACTTGTGCAGGTTACTTTTGCTTTCTATGCACACTGCCTGTGCCAGCCCAGTTTTATTTTCAGTGTCCACTCACTTTTGCTTCCATTTACCACGGTAAATGGTAAGTTGAAGTTCTAGGTTGGCCAAGTAATCGAACCGGGTCAACTGGGTTTGGGAAACTGGGTCCCTTAACCCCCAGCATCTTTTCTGGTGCTGCGAAACCTGGGAGGAAAACCCTCAACACTTTTCCTGGAGCAGAAACCCCAAGAAAAAGACCCCCAGAGGACCCCTGCACTCCCTACTCCTCACATCAGAGCCCAGGATTCAGCAGTTCCACGCTACGACGATGGTGATTCAGGGATTCCAGCCAATACTGTTGAAAACGTTTGAACAAGTGACCAGAAACTTCTGACTCCCAAAGCCCCTTTAGAATAAGGAACCCGAGGAAGGTCCTTGACAGGTAGGCCAGCGTCACATTTTGACAGCACAAAGTGGTTAAGAGCAATCATCGTCTATTTTCCCTTAAAGATTTCGGGACCTCGTGTCCTCAGAGGGAATGACAAGGGAACGAAGAAAGGGGCTTCAAGGAGGTGGGAGGAAAACCCGGTCTGCTGAACCAGGAGTGTGGGTATGGGATAACCTGTTAACCAATGAATACTAGAAAGAGACCTTCAGTGACCACTAGAAAGAGCAGTACTGCTGGGAGATGCAGAGAGGGCAGGACAAGACTTTCTGCCAATTTCAAATGGGCTATTTATACCCCTGCTGGCCTGTGCCTCTGTCTCTCTCACCTTTTCCTTTTCAGGAGAGGGACTCCCTTCCAACTCTCTTTGGAAGTGCTCCAAAGTTTCTCTTTGTTTTTTCTAAGTAAAATCTCTCTTTGTTACCCTGAAAAAAAAAATGCTATTATAAAACTATTGAATTTTATCCTTTAGATGGATATATTCTGTAGTATATGAATTATATCTCAATAAAACTGTCATGTTTAAAAACAAAGATAAATGTCATGTACACCCCATCAGAAATTCATAATTCTGCATAACTGGGAATCAAATGAATGAGGTTTCATGTCGTGATGTAGGCAGGACCTACAAGTGACAAGGAACAAGGTTGAGAAACGGTAGCTGCAACCTGGGAGAGATTGATAATGTTTTTTCCAGGGTGCTCTGAAATCTACATTAAATGGAATCTCCCGGTACATACTTTGTGCCCCATTGAAAGAGCAACTGCATGTTATTGCACTTTTTGGCACTCATTTCATTCGAGTTCTCCATATGAAAAGTACTGCCCTGGGCCGGTTTGATTGCTTTATTACACGTTCAGAGTGCCAGATGTCATGTAGGAAAACCATTTCAACTGGAAGAAATGAACTGTGAGTGTTGTAAGAAGAGGGCAATGAGTTAGATTTGGCCTTCATTTTAAAATAATACATAAAGAGAAATAATGGGAATTTATTTATGGAGCTGGTGAAGCTGACAGGAAATACCAAAAACCAAGCACTTCCCAGATCTGGAAAAGCATCGCACACGTGCATCCCCCGTGGGTCAAGGGCACCGTTTCGAAAACTGCAGGTCTCATGGGTTTGAAACCCAGTGAGATGATCTGAAGATACTATTTCTGACCATCAGCATTGCTTTAAGGGTGCCTGGAAATAGTATGTGTCTCTCTTATTTATATACAGATTTATCTTTTTTAAAAAATGAAAGTTGTTTTCACCTTGGGTAAAGATAGTTTTCTTGTTTCCACACTTGTATTCTAAGCTTTTCTCTTTCTTCTCTGCCTTGTTCTTCCACCCTCAAACAAAGCAAACCAAAAAGCCTATTGCTCCAAAAGAAAGGAAGGAGGGGGAGAGAGAGAGAGAAAAAAAAAAAAAAAAAAAAAAAGAAAAGAAAGGAAAAGAAAAGAAAAAAGGAGGAAAAGAGGAAAAATAATTCTGAATGTCAGAATTCTAGGATATTCTGGGAATAACATCTCTCCAAAGTGAATTAATTTCATGAAAATGGCTTCTTATATCCTACACTGAAATGTGAATATGGGTTTATATTAGACTCTGTTCTCAGGGTTTTGTTCCCTGGGCTGATGGCATATTATTTTTAGGTTTAACTGTGTCAGTATCTTCACTGGATCAGCCGCTCGCTATGGATTCTAGACTTTATCCCAGTGATCTCCAAAGTGTGGTATGAATGTGTTAACTTTTTATCTGAAAAAGAAAGACATTGAAGTGTAATACTATTGACTACAACGTAGTATCAACATAGTATATGATCAACATAGTATATGTCTATAATTTATGAATAGTTACGTATAGACTGAAGGGCGCTTGCTCATTTCTCCGTTTCTGATGAGGTTGTTGATCAGAAGATGGTGAGAGCAAGCTCCTTTACCCTTTCTTTCTCTTCCCACGGGAGCATCACCCCTCTCCTCCTGCTCCACCGTTTCCCCTTCCCCTCGTCCTGGCTTGGGGACGCAGGCACGTATCTGAGGTCAAGAGTACCTCAGAGTTCATGAACAAACACGCATCCCCAGGAAAACCTTAGCAGACAGCCACACTCCTACAGCCAACTATTTTAACCACCATTTAAATAGAAGCCCCCAAGAGGATATTTAAACAATAAGTTAGAGTGGTTTCACTGTACTGACCAAAAAGCATGAAAATAAGATCGAAGCTAATTAAAGTTTCTTTCCAATTTGAGCTTAGGTTTCTTTCAGCCCTGAGAAAAATGGATTATCCATCTTTAACCATGATCTGAAGATACTTAACAGTCAGTATATACTTGAGTACTTGTGCTTTAAGTGCTGTGGAGGAATCAGAAAAGTGTTTTTCTTTCAAGAGGTTATGAAGTAGTTGGAAAGAGAATACGTATTTTTTCATACACTGTATACATTCCATGGTAACACCCATAGAGAAAATTAGGGAACAGTCAGGAATGTATTTGAGGCAGCCTTGATTCATCAGTAAAAAGAGCTGACTCCTGCTGGCAGGTGCTAGATCAGATGGACCCTCTTGTGGCTTATAGCTTTGAGATGGATGCCTCTAGGATTCTTCAGAGGAGCTGATAAAAACTTCTAGGAGTTTGGAGAAAGCAGGGGTCACTTTGGGCTAGCATGGTGAGAGAAAGTTTCACAAGCAAGATGGATCTGGGACTCACATAGGGGCAGCACTATATGCAAAGAGCAAAGGGCAGGAACACACAAAACCAACACATTTCCTTAACGGAGGGCACTAAGGCTGGGTGTGGCTAAGCACTGGCCTGGGGTGTCTCATTCAGGCCTCCTAGCAGCACCATGGCCAGGCTTCCTTATTTGCCCAAAGTCATGGCCAGTCAATTCCCAGAGGCAGAAAGCTTTCTGCCTGTATGCCTATCCGTCCTGGGAAAGAGGAGTCATTAGAGATGAGTTTACAAAGTCTGGATCCCATCGACTAGTGGAAGTCATAATACAACTTCCGTATTCAGAGCATTAGTTCAGCTGCAGTATATTAAGTGGATTGAAGAAGGGAAAGATTTGCATCAGGAATGCTTGTGAGGTGATCTATTGCTATCAACCTTGTTTGAGGTAGGCAAGGCAGACCTAAGCTAGGAAAGTGGCAGCGGCCAAAGAGAAGGGTAGAATGATAGGCAGAAAGAGTGTGGGTAGAGAGCAGAGAAAACTCCCCCGTGTTTTAGCCTTACAGTACAGTTACCATGAGAACAGCGGCGCCATTAAAATACCAGGAGTCCCAAGGAGATGCCTGATTTGGGCAAATGATGTGACTTTAGGCAATGAAAGTGGGAGGGGAGATGATGGTAAGATTTCCAAGGAGAAATGTCCACAAAAAGATGGGTTATCCATGAAGAGCTCAGGAGAGAAGGCAGGGCTAAGGAGAAAGATCCAAAGGTTCTCAACAAATTTATAACCAATCTCTGAAGGATATACTGTGGAGATGATCATCTGAGACCCACAGTAGCAATGCGGAGGAAAGAAAATACCATTCTATGTTTCACACCTTTGTCACTTCTTGATGCCTCGTTCTGACCCCCTAGACATCCCTGTCTTTGGGGAATACAAGGTTAGACATCCCTGTCTTTGGGGAATACAAGGTTAGACATCCCTGTCTTTGGGGAATACAAGGTTGGACATCCCTGTCTTTGGGGAATACAAGGTTGGACACAGGCTCAGAAATCCCTGCCTGTAATCATTTTTAGTCCCCAGTGATGGTCATCAGAAGCAACATATATATTTTTATTGGAGTCTAGAACCTTGTTTTCAGGAAATAAAATGATAAAAGAAATCAGAATGGTAATTCTGGGGAAGACTTTAGCCATTAACCTCAGCTCATCGTTCAAGACTCAGCTGAAGCTTTGCGTTTCTCTGCCACTGCACCACCCCCCACCCCTCCTGCAGCAGATGTGGGTGCCACCTCTTTGGTGCTTGTGTATCACTCATTCCACACCTTTATTATGACATTCACTTTATCAGATCCTAAGGTCTGTCACACTTACCTGTTCTGTAGTCAGTGTACAAATTAAGGAGAAAGATTTTGTCTCGTTCATTTACCTGACATTTAGTGATTCAGTAGATGTTGATTAATCGTTCTTCTGACTCCGAATGTATTTTCTTTTTCTTATAAATCTGGGTATGGAAAATCCCTAATTTTCAAACCTACTGACAGAAATAAAATTGCTTTTTTAGGCCTGGCACGGTGGCTCATGACTAATCCTAGCACTCTAGGAGGCCGAGGCGGGAGGACCACTTGAGCTCAGGAGTTGGAGACCAAAAAGAGCAAGATCCTGTCTCTACTAAATATAGAAAAATTAGCTGGGCCTTGTGGCAGGTGCCTGTAGCTATTGGGAGCCTGAAGCAGGAGGATCGCTTGCACCCAGGATTTTGAGGTTGCCGTGAGTTAGGCTGATGCTATGGCACTCTTTCTAAAAAAAAAATGCTTAAAAAAAGCCAAATTTTTTTTAGTTTAAAAGTGTTTGGCCATTTAAAATACAGAGAAGTTGACATTATAAGATAGTTTCCTGTTAAGTTGTACACTGCTGCCATTTTTACTGGCACATATTCACTGGCAAAGGGCAAATAGCAGCATGAGGTAGAGTTGACTCCGTCATTGTTGGGACAGGCATATGGTCAGTGTCCTCGTCATGTCAATTACTGTGAGTGTCCCAGAGTATACAGAGGGCAGGGACTGTGTCTGCTCTTCTCATCAGTATCTACTCAGCATTTTCTAGTATAAACAGCACTTTTATTTATTTTTTTTTATTTTTATTTTTTGCAGTTTTTGGCCGGGGCTGGGTTTGAACCCACCACCTTCAGCATATGGGCTGGCACCCTACTCCATTGAGCCACAGGTGCCGCCCTTAAGGAGCACTTTTAAATGAACACTGAATGATTAAGTCCAATGTTTCCCACAGTATGTTCTTGAAAATGGTCTCCAAAGAGGATCCTTGACGAAAAGGCCCTGGGGTCACGTCAGCTGCAGAGCATCGCCATCCCTGGAGAGAGAGGGACGGTTTGCACAGCACTGTAAAATGAACCCCCATCCTAGGGAGCCTGTTAGCTGGGGCTAACCCAGCATTTCCCCAAATCATCTGTGATTGTGAGTAGTTTAACCTTTCTAAAACTCAGGTATCGAATAGGGATGATGGAGATGATAAAATCTGAGTTACTTAACTCAAAGAATAACTCAAAGAATCCAGTGCATCAGTGTGTGTGAAAATGCTTTTATGTAAAACTCTATACAAATGGAAGGAATTAGTACTTTTTCCTAATTACAGATTTTGGTATCTGTGGGCTCCTGGAACCAATCCTGTGAAGATGCCAAGGTCAACTGAATTATTACTACATGTGCAGTAGATGGAATGAGGTATAACTGACAAATAGAATTATAATAATGAATAATAATACTTTAATTATACAGCGTGACATCTTATATATACATTGGGGAAGGATTGCCACAGTCAAGTTATAATAATTAACACATCCATGTCTTCACATAGTTACCACTTTCACGGGTGTGGTGAGACTGCTTAAGACCTACTTCCTCAGCGAATTTCAAGTATGTGCTCAATTGTATTAACTGTAGTCATCATGCTGTATGTTAGAGTCCCAGAATTTATTCTTCTTCTAACTGAGAGTTTGTAACCTTTGACCAACATTACCCCATTTCTCAGCCCCTGGCAACTACTGTTCTACTCTATTTGTTTGAGTTTTACGTCTTTTTTTTTTTTTTTTTTTATTCCAATTATAAGTGATATCCTGTAATATTTGTCTTTCTTTGTTCAGCTTATTTCACTTAGCATAATTCCCGCCAATGTCATTCTTGTTGTCACACATAACAGAATTTGTTTCTTTTATGGCTGAATAATATTGCTGTGTGTGTCTGTGTACACACCACATTTTTTAAAATCCATTTGTCTACAACTTAAGTAGACAACATGTTGTTAGGTATACGACAACGTGTTGTTAGGTTTACAGCAACTTAGGTTGTTTCCATTTCCTGGCTATTATGAATAACACAATGAATGTGGAAGTCCAGATACCTCTTCAAATACTGATTTTGTTTCCTTTGCAGACACACCCAGACGTGGGATTGCTATATCATACGGTAGCTCCACGTGGTTTTCCATGATGGCTGTACAGTTTGCATTCCCACCAATAACATCCAGGAGTTTTCTTTTCTCCACATCCTTGACAACATTTATCGGTTTTGGATATTTTATCATTTGGGGGTATTAGCCATTCCAACAGGTGTGAGGTGACATTTCCTTGTGCTTTTGATTATAGGTAGATGAATTGTATGGTATGTAACTTATTTCTCAATGAAAAATGTTAAAATCAATAAGAAAAGTGAAGGAGGACAAAGCCAGGCTTCTGGAGACCAGGAAGCTTGGAAAACGTATGTTGTTAGAGTGTGGTTTCCTCCTCCCTGTGGTCCAGGTTTTCTCTCTCTTGCTGGCCTAGACACCTGTCTCCATTCTTTTGTTCACGTATGTTTTCATTCATCTGACAAATAGTGAGCGCTAAAGAGACTTTACCCTTTTGGTTGGGATAAGCATGTGGACCATGAATAAAACAAAGACTATCTAAGGAGTTCATGGTTTTGAGGAAGAAGCAGACTGGAAACAAGTAGTTATGAAACAGTGAGGAATGAACCGTTGTAAAAGTTTGTGCCAAGAATGATGGGTTGCTGCTGATTTCTCAGCTGAGGTACTGAGGGAAAGGAGAGAGAAGCTGAAATTGGATCTTGGCAGCGAGAGGAGCTGTTAAGGGCAGCCAGTTGCTGTTCCAAGTCATTATTCCTGCTCCTTTTATTTATGATGCCTTCCTATTGATTGTCCCTTTAACTTCCCATTAATCATTGCCTATCACCTAATTTTGGGTCTGCTCTTCTTTCTTCTGTGGCTTTTGAAAGTTTGTAGATGTGGGGTCATTGGGACTTCATGTCATGAGGATTTCTGATGTCCCGTTATATCTCTGATATACTTTTCTCCATAAAGTGCAGCTGAACTTGACAAGTTAAGTCTTTAGAGTATTGAAAGTAAAATGACAAATGTTCACGTAAGGTTTTAATATGTTTAAAGTAATAAAGAGTTGGCAGAAATATAGAGCATATTAAAATTTGAAGTGAATTTTAGCTCCATGATATAGTACCACTTTATATTTGAAACTAAGCTATCAGCTTGGAAGATAAGAGTTAGGAAAAGTTAAGATATTAATTCATCTATCGGGAGGTTTGTGCTGGCACACTGACGTTATAACATCTGAAATCACTCATATCTACTTTTTATATCCACTAGTATCTCAAGGACCAAATTAATTCCTTTTTTACATTTTATTCAAGAATATGGCTTTTAATTACAAACGAGCATAAATGTCATCTTGCTCCTTTTGTAAGTTTTTAAAGGTTAAACTCAAAATACATCCAGGAGTTGAGAGCTGAATTATAATTGACTATATACATGTAACATATGTGTGTAGACTTTACATTTCTAAACAGTGTATTTCTTCAGAACTATTTATGGTATAAGATGATAGGTCACAGCTTTAAATCCTACTTTCGTTATTTTATTGGTTGTCAGAGAAATGTTAAGAATTTTTTTGTGACGCAATTTTGCAACTCAGTTCATCAAACCAACTAATAGATGCAAGAGTTTTGAAAGGCGTCTAGCAACTGGTAAGGGCTCAGGAAACACAACCTATTGTCATTCGTACCATTTCTCCAAAGACTTTTCTTTTAAACCAAATACTGTCGTGTGAAGTATCACCATCTGGGTTGACTCAAGCCACTTATCCAAATCAGAATGCAACTTGGCAGCCCTGGAGTCATTTCCTGCCCTTTCTAATTGTACTTAGGAATATCCTGACGCAAGATAACTCACCATCAGCTGAACAAAGGGCTGCCAGGTCCTCATTCCGTGTGTGTGCACGTGTACCACCAGCACAATGAAAACCAACTTGAGTGTTACGAGAGAAAAGAGATTACGGAAACGGACTTGAAAGAAAAAAATCTAGTTTTAAGTGGAGAGTCATGGGACAGGTCAATGTGGGCAAGGGAAAGAATTTCAGAGAAATGAAAATGCCGTGCAGGTGGCCACCCTGCAGCTAATTTCAGTTAGGTCATCTGTGATCTCTTCCAGCTGTGAACATGTGCCTTGTGGCCCAGTCGCCCAGATGTTCCCCCTCGGTCTTTATGTGGCATAGCCCATAAAATTGAAACAGGATTGGGATTTAATTCTGAGCCATCACAGTCTTATCATCAATATTTAATGGAGCCGTTCTCTGAAAATATAGTGTCCCAGTAAGAGAGGACTTGCTCTGGGCCAGGACAGCCTGCTCTACCTTCTGCTGTCTCCTCAGTGACCTCTGTCTCCCTCCACTGCCTCCTTCACCCCCATCTCCAATTTATTCCCCTCTGAAAATTGCTTCTCACCTTAGAAGCTCCTAACTCCTGTTATTGTGTGATTATTTCCAGTTAGGAGCTAGAAATTTCTGAAAAACACAATTATTGTGCTCCTTACCTTTTTACAGCTAAATCAATTTGTCATCGGATATATACTGAGTGTGTGTTAAGTATTTCATTATTGGTGACTCTATCAACCAGATGAAGGATACAAATAAAATATGAAACATGGACACTGGCCTCAAGAAACTTGACATCTGGTTGCGAAGGAAAGATTAACATGCAGAAAATCCTAGAGAACAATACAAAACCTGTCTATGGCAGGTTTAAGGAAATGCACCTGTTCCTGGTGCTACCTTCTTCTGGTTGTGACTTTTGGTTCAGGTGACTTCCAGAAAGACTGGAAGAAAGGCCTGCATGTCCCAATTGAACACGGAGGAGATCAACGTAACATCTCCGGACCACACCTATGTTTACAGTGTAGAACCCCAAATCTAAATTCTCGGAAGCCACCCCACCCTTTTTGCCTTTACTGCCTGCAAAATAAACAAATTTCTCCCTGAGAAAGATCCCTTTCTTTGGTTAGATTCTTGGCAAAGCAGGGCCTACTTGGAGCAGAATTTTAATCACTCGGTAGGTCTATTTCAAGAAGCCAAGTAACTTGACCAAACAGCAGTGTTATGACAAAAGAGTTGATGGCTAACTGGAGGTTACTTGTTTTGTAGCAATAATCTGGCTAGCAGACTATGCCCGTTAGTCACGGATTCTGACTTAAATTCTCTCCAGAGACAACACAGACCCATGGAAGACAAAAGGGGAAAGGTGAATAGTTATTAAGAACGTCTGCCTGCCAGAAACACAATCAGAGTCTTTTGTGGACATGTGCTGTGAGTGGGAGAAGAGGAGTCTAGATTCCAGTCCAAATTTCTGTTGTGTATTATCAGAAACAAGGGCGCAAATTCCAGGAAATTCTTTAGGCTAACCCATCAAAATAGCAGTCATTATATTTCAACACTTTGTGCATTTTGAAAATAAATGAACTTCTTCCACTTTTGTGTAGAACGCTACTCGATATAATGCTAATATCAAGATTTTAGATATTCAGGATTTTTAAAGTGTGGGCAAAATTCTGAATGCAGGATATTAGAAAAAGCCAGTGTACAAAAAACGTATAAAAAGGAGACTTCAAACGTCTTATTCTTCCTCTGTTAAGAAGTTCAACTCAGTTACAGTTTCATGGACATTATATAATAGAGTGTTCCTTATGTGCAAGAGAGTGTATTCGGTGCTAAAATCTTTAAGAAACTGGGGAAGAATAAAGAGAATTGTAATATCAAAGTAAGTGCTAAACAAACAACAGAAAGCTGCTGGGAAAAATCAGGGAAGTTGTTGAGATGACAGGCGGAGATGAAAGAATTCACTTTGCAAGCTGAGCTAAAGGTTTGAGCCTTGGCCTTGAGGTGGGGCCTGGCAGGGCACTTTTGGGAATGGCAGGTGGTTTGTCTGAGTTGGAGGATGTGTGCATGGCCAGGACGCGAGATGAAGGAGAAGTGGTTTGGGCTAAATGACTGGGGTACACTGGGAACAAGTTTTCATGAAAAGCCATTTGAAGGAGCCTAAAAGGAAAAGATCACCACTGTGTGTTTACCTGGCCAGGAAAGTGATTAGCGAGAAGGATTTATCAGAGGTGGGAATTTGAGTTTGACAGTCCATGGTTTCTCATCAGGCAGGAGTTGGTGACGACCTAAGCTAATCAGGACAATGACAAAGATCTGTCATGGAGCAGAGTGGCCGAGAGCCCTTGCGGAGGAAGAATGGGCCAAGTGTGGCTGTTTACGTGATGTGGGCATGATGGAACCATGGACTCCAAACCAGGTCTGGTTCACCGTTGATTGTGGAGGCAAATGTTACCCCAATTACGGGGATTTGTCATGAAAATACTGGTGCCATGTTAATCTATCTTTCCACATTACATCAACTATTGTTAGTTAGTTTGTTTGTTTTTTAAATCTACAATCTTAATCCTTGTGTGCCTTTTTTTGTTTCTTGAATTTTTAAATTAAGCTTTGAACCACTTTTCAATTGTTGGCATATTCTTTCACTATATTTTGTTGAAAGTAGGAAGCGTGTATTCTAATAATTCCCATTTCTTTTTCCCAGTCAATGGCATAATGATTTATGGATAACATTTCAGTAGTTTTTTGTTTTTTTTTTTAATTTTTATTTTTTGAGACAGAGTCTCACTCTTGTCACCCAGGCTAGAGTGCCATGGTGTCATAGCTCACAGAAACCTCAAAGTGGTTCTCTTGTCTCAGCCTCCAATGTAGCTGGGACTATAGAAACCCGCCAAAATGCCCATCTATTTTTTTTTTTTCTATTTTTAGTAGAGACTAGGTCTCACTCATTCTCAGGCTGGTCTTGAGCTCCTGAGCTCAAGTGATCCACCCACCTCTGCTTCCCAGATGTGAGCCACTGCACCTGGCCCAGTAGGGTTGTATTATCAATAATAATATAATGTTTGTGTGATGGCCCACTTGAGGTATGACTTTGATCTTTATGGTAGACTTTGCAGAGTACTAAGCCTTCCCCTTCTTTCTTCTTCTCCCTCTTTAGTATATTTAGAAGATTACTAGCTGCCACAAGGAAGTCTGTTCTTAGCCTTAATAAGCAGGATGTGATGATCCGCTGAGGCTTGTGAAGCCTTTGTTGTCTTTTGTGAGTGACAGCTCATAGAAGCTGAATGGCTTTAGGGCTGAGCAACAACCTGACTTCAGGGCCTCTTGGGGATGCAGCATCTTCTGAGAAACCAGTTATTCAGTTACCATGGAAGTCTCAGCGAAGAAACCAGCAGGGGCACCCAGATAGCCTGTCTTACTTTCTTGGGCCCTACCAGTCCTGCTTCAGTTCAAGCCCTGAGCATCCTTGATTGGAGTAAGAAATTCTAACGTGCTGCATTTCTCAGTGCAAAGAAGTAGGTATTATCCTCTAGGGCAGGGCAAATTTGGTGGCAAGTAAACAATCATTTTAATGATGTGCCTTGATCCTTTTTTTCCTGGTAGGAAAAGTAAACTCAGATTGAAATAAGTGCTACTTTTTATCTTCAGCCTCCTGTTGGTGTGGCTGAGCACATTAAGTTTTGTTAGAAGAGCCACCAAAGGGAAAACTCCATCTAGGGACAGGAGAGTGAAGTTAGGCAGAACTGAAAGGTACATTTGAAAATGATCTCAGGACAGTCAGTTCTGCTGTAAAGCAGCACATTGCCTGCCTAAAAATCGCCCCCCTGTATAAAATCGTGCCATGAAAACCACAGGCTCATGGGACAAGTGGGGTTAGGGGCACAGTACCCCCAAACTTCATCAGTGACATTTGTTAAAAAAGAGATAAGAACCTGGTGAAAATGTTAGCACAGCTTTACACATGTTAAATGATTAATGATTAATGATAAATAACACAAAGAAATATGGTGCTTTACCTTGAAAGTTGCTTGGGGCAGTGGGCACCAGAAGAGTTGCAGCTTGTGAGGTTTTGTGAAGGAGGGTGGTCTGAAGTTAAATGGAAAGTGGTAACACCAGATGAGCAAGGCTGTGGCTCACAGCACACGGTGAACAAAGGCGGCTGGTAGATGTTTACAGTGAGTGTGTATTTTGTGTACTCCGGTGTGGATCACCCCAGCTGGGTGAAGTTTTCTGCATTCATTGGATGTTTCTTCCAGAAGAAATCATGCATAAGCAAAAGAGCAAAATTTGTGATTTGCTCAAATTGTTCCCTAACGTGTCAATTGGGCTGGAACAAATGTGTATTTTCAAAATAAATGATATAAAGAACTGGCTGCAATGTTATCCTTCAATTTTTAGGTAAGGAAATTGAAACACAGCCAGACTAAATGGAGTTTTATAGCTAGGTTAGGGGCTGAGCTGAGCAGCTGAGTGTGAATTCCTCCAGGACAGCAGTCTCCTTTCCCAATAGGAATGTCTACCTCTCTTTCCTCTTTTGCTGTCTTTCATATATTCCTGCTATTATTATAGTTATTTCTGATGGTAATATTACTGTAGTACTTAATAGTTTTAATGTAGATCTCGGAACTAGCTCTGAACGCAGTATCTGGTATTCAATAAATATGTGCTAGTAAATGAATGAATTAATGAAATTAGTGAATGGATATAATCAAGTCCAGGTTCACTATGGCTCCAATTACAGACCTAAGAGCATATAGGCAGTCCCCTAGTTATGAACATCTGACTGATGTTCGACTCACAATGGAAGCTAGGAGACTAATGCAGGCAATAGGTAAATGTACGTGTTCCAACTTACATGCAAATTCAACTTAAGAGCAAACCTGCAGAACCTATCTTGCTTGTAATCCAGGGACTGTCTCTAGATGAAAATATGGCATATTTAAAGCTAAGGATGGTGGCAGTACTGTTTCCATATACTACTCAAGTCTTGGGTTGGTTTGGATTTTAGTAAAATGATAAGAGTGTGGGCTTTTTGACAGATCATAGACAATTTATTTAACCTCCCTAGATAATACTGGTTTCTATGTCTTTGGGTTTTTGTAAGAGTGAGAAGTGACAATATATATAGCCCTTAGCACAATGCCTGGCACATGACCTGAGTTCAGTAAGTGGTGACACTTATTCTTACTATAACTACTACTACTAATAAAAAAACAGTAGAACCTCTGTCAGTGGACCACCCACAGGACTGTAACAAATGGGTCGACATATGGAGACCATCAACATAAGGAACCAGGAATACTGTGCACATATGTACATGTGGTGCATGTCTGGTCTATGAAAATTGAGTCTACTGAAGGACGTGGGTGGTGTCGGGAGGTGGTCAGCTATGGAGGTTCAACTGTAATAATACTGCCCTTGCTTTCCCATATAGTCCTTTTATGTTGAAGGGAACAAAGGACCAATAGGTGTGGGAGGGGGAGCTCTACTTACTGGATGTCTCCACCCAGCGGTATGACAGGACTTCAGTCTCAATACGTCAGACACATTGCCTCTCATTCACTGTGTCCTTTTCATGAGTTCGTGCTGTCACTAATGCCACCCCTGTTTGCCCAGGATGCACACCTCAGGTGTCCTGCCCTTTTCTCTCTCCTCACTCCTCCACATTCTACTGGTTATTCATTTATACAACTGTGATCTTACTGAGAACTAACTGGGTCTCAGTTCCTCTCCAGACTGCTTCAAGAAATAAACATAAATGAGACGTAATCCTTGTGCTGAAGAAGAGATATATTATGCAAACGATAACATGAAGTGCCTGATCCAAACCCCACTTCAGTAGGCCAGTCATTAGAAAATGTGCAGCCCGACTCGGTGCCCGTGGCTCAAGAGGCTAAGGCAACAGCCACATACACCTGATCTGGCAGGTTCGAATCCAGCCCGGGTCACTAAACAACAATGACAATCACAACCAAAATATATCCAGGTGTTGTGGTGGGCCCCTGTAGTCCCAGCTACTTGGGAGGCTGAGACAGGAGAATCGCTTGAGCCCAGGAGTTGGAGGTTGCTGTGAGCTGTGATGCCACGGTACTCTACCCAGGGCGACAGCTTGAGACTCTGTCTCAAAAAAAAAAAAAAAGAAAGAAAGAAAATGTGCAGCTCAGACATTAGAATGGTAGCACAGCCATTGTGCCTATGTGCCCCACCCACTTAGATACATAGTGGACATGCATTTTACATGTGAAGTTGATGGTAGGTATCATCTTGGACTCATTCTAAAATTTTGGACCCTTGCGTTAACGAAATCAGTGTGTCTGGAAAGCTATTTTATTACTTATTATCTATATTTGAGGTCATAAAAATGTTCTTTCACATGACAGTGTCTTTACATGCAATAGTTTCCCTCTTTGTTTGAATGATCAGCCCTTGAGTTGGAGTTGTGTCTGTGACGATTGCTTTTTATAGTGATGTAAAGGTAGGTTGAAAATTATTTATTTATTTTGAAAATAATTAAAAACTCACTTATCCCTTTCAAATAAGGACTCCTTTCTTCTACACTAAGCTAGATTTATAAATTCAGCTCAGTCCATTTATACTCATATTCTTAGTACTAATAAAAACCTTAGAGATTTCTAATTTACTAGAAGTTTCAAATTTACCATGTAGGTGAAGGGGGAAGATTATTTTTCAAAATGTATACTATTAATAAATTAGGAACAAGCTCTAGAAAAATATAATTTTCCAAAATAGGGATAAATAATGTGTAAAGTTATCTAGATAGGGAGTCAGCAGTTCTTCAAAGGGCTTAGTCATTCATTCAACAAATGTTTATTGAACAACTTCCTCATGCCAGACCTTGTTCTGGGAGCTGTGATGTGAAAGTGTGCAAAACGGGTCCCTCCCTAAGGCTGCTGACACTGTATTTGGAGAGAGAGAAATAAACAGTAGGCCTGTGGTGCCAGGCAGTGGTACGAGATAGATGGGCATTCACATAAGGGCAATAAGGATTAGAGAGTAAAGGGAGGTAGTTTAGATGGATGGGGTGATCGGAGACTCTCCCAGATTGTGGGGGTTCTCCCTGTTTGGTTCTTTATTGCTGTTTCACGAAGGCCTGGAACTAGCCTTTCAGACCTGCACCTGTCACCCAGAGCACTGCCTTCTCTGTCACTAGATGCCTGTTCTTTGATAGCTTATGTTGGTAAAAAAAAAAAAAAAAAAAAAAAATTGCGTGAAAAAATAGCTTGCATTGTTTGCTAACAGATCAGCCACCTATAGAGATGGTCTAGCACTATGAACTTGGTTCTGACAATAGTTTAAATACTTTGAAATCTGCATTGTTACCAGGCAGGAGACGCGTTACCGTGCTTTCTACAGCCACGCACACAGAGCAGGTGGTTAACTGACAGCATCCTGAGGCGAGCACATTTTTAGTTTCAGGTTTTGTGACTTCATAATCTCTGGGGAATGTTCCGCCCTGCTGTTTAGGAAAAATCCTTCCCTCCTGTATTTTAAAGAATTAAAAGTCTCATTTGTATGTTAAGAATATGCACTCAGGCCTGTTAAAAAAATTATGATCACCCAGAAAAGGATAGACTTTTATGACCTTTTACATTTTTAAAGTAAAGTCTTCCATCTGGATAAAAAAATAACTTTTGAGAAATCCCCTTTGCTGTATTTGTGTTTCTTAGTAAATGTTATATCCATTCCTTAGAAAATTTGCTCTTGGGCAAGTTCATTTTGACCTGATATAATTTAATGCAAAGGAAGAAGAACATTAAGTTAATGAAATCTTCATGGAAAGACATTCTATTTATAGATAGTTTGGTGTCTTAATTATTATTCCTCCAAATTATATTGACTTATAATTTTTAATTAAAGTCTTAAGAAAAGATAACCTTTATAGTTACCTAATTAAATGGAGTGCTGCTTCATTTGGAGACTGACACCTTATTTAATTCCTTTATAATAAGCTCCTGCAGACATGTTCCTACACATCTATCACCTGCGTATAATTCCTAATCAATTACTTTTCTTAAGCCTAATAGCAGGTTTTTGAGCCATCCACAAGGTGTATTTTTGGTCCATTTGATTTAGTTACCAGTAACCTGAAATAACCACTTAGCACTATGTTTAACAAAAAGACCTGATTTTTCTTTTCTATTCTCTTCTTACCTCAAAGTAAACTCTGCAGGAGCAGGTGCTTTCCCTGTTGTAGTCACTGCTGTCTACCTAGTGCATAGAACAAGGCAGTGGGATCTCGGGGGGGAGGAGGGGAGACATGCAAATACAGTGTGTAGAGTTGCGTGTTTTAAAAAGATGATAGTTAAACACCAGTGTTGAAGGGGAAAGAGATTACCTCCAGAATGAGCCAGAGAGGTGAGTGAAATCTGGGAGCCACACGGCCTGGGACGATGCTGAGCATGTGGTAGCTGCCTGATACATGCAGTTATGAGGCTTGCATTCACTTCAATCCAGCCCACGTTTGAGAACTAGTTATGGGGTGTGCAAGTCCCTGGGGAGACACAAAGATGAATAAGACAAGTCTTTCCTCAAGGGAGTAAAGAGAGCATAAATATTCCTTGGCTCTTTTTTTGCTGCAGACACAGAGTTTTACTTTTCTTCCAAGAGGGCTGTATGCATGAGCCACTGCCTCAGGGACAACTCTGGCCATTGGGACAAGATGCAGCATACATCCACCTTCTGGACTAGACGACCTCCAATTCTAAATGCCTCCTCCCCAGTCTTAAAATGTGGATTCTCCAACCCCCCATGCAGCCCAGGTCTGACAACAGAACGGGCAGGGACCCACCCAGCATGCTCATTTGGCTTGGTGGGGATCTTCGGTGCTACTGTCCCTGGCACAGCTGAATTTGTCCTCCCGCTTACCCTGCTGCCCCTGGATCTTTCTCACTTTACAGACTAGAACCAGACAAATTAGGTGATTTGCCAAGGATCACACAGCTTGTCAGTAGCCGAGCCAGGCTGAGAATGCGGGTCTTCCACGACACCATCTCCCTTCAACTCACTCATGTGGGAGACAGAAAACACTGCATACTCTCCAAATTGCCTATTGGGTGAATGTCGGCGTCAGGCCTGAGAATGCCTGCCGTCACGGAGGGTGGAGCTGCAGGCTGCCACACACAGCTGCTGCAGAGGGAGGCCGTGTCCACCTTCTTCAGGGAGCTTGCAGCCCTCAGGAGCTGTTTAGTTCCAGACCTTGTAGACCCCAAGGAAAAATAAATAACGGTGGCCTCAGAGAGATGGAAGAAAGAAGCAATCTTGAGCAAATTACTGAATCCTTCTGAACCTCTGTCTCCTCATCTGCGAAATAGCTGTCAGAGTGACTGCCTTGTGGTCAAGGCGGAATAAAATGCCCATAAAGTCCTTAGAAAGTGCTTATAAATGCTGAGTGCTCAGTAAATGTTCACCGTTATTAAAGCGTTATTATTTTTAAAGGCAAAACCATGACTCATGCAAATACCAAATGAACACATGTCAGGGGTTACTCAACGCAGTAATTAATGAGGGGATCAGTAAGGCGTTACAGCCCATTCAAAGGAAAACCCAAGTAGCAGGCACGCACCGAGTCAGTCAGAAAAGCTGATGTGAATTTGCTTGGTGGACGTCAGTCTTCTTCCACAGAGGGAGAGGGAAAGTGATAGCACTTCTTTTGGACAAAATTTATTTGCGTGTCTATGGGTAAAAATCACTTACATTGGTCTCAGCTACAACTAACCGAGTTGTAAAATTGCTCCAAGCGGCCTGGGGCGGGGCCCCGGGCGCCCGGCCGGGCGCGGCAGCGCGC
>CAUYPK010109065.1:0-13351 GCA_963574355.1 Loris lydekkerianus
TAATATATTATTGTTAAAATTATATGCTTTTGTGTGAGTGTTTGTCTGTTTTGGCAGGTCACTGCGTGGTGTGGCTCTCTGACTCTCACAGTTTAAAATTTTGGCTCTTTGTGTCGAACTTGTTCGCCACCCCTGAACTAAGATATTCTGTACACAACCACAGCACAATGACTGAAGTCAGGAATTTGGATGGAAACAGAAGGCCGCTATCCGGCCCGCAGGTCTTATTTGGATTTCACCAGCTGTCCCAGCCTTATCCCCTGTAGCCTTCCTCCAGGGCCTGGGCCCTCATCCAGCATGGCAGAGGGTCTAGTCACACACTTCCCTTCATCCAAAACTTTTCTGCTCACACCTAACACAACTGGCCTTCGTACCTCCCGGGCCTGAGTGTGACCATCACCTCCCTTGCTCACCCCAAGCAGTCTGGGCCTTTCTCCCAGGCAGCACTTCGTTCTGAAGCCTCAAGGCAGGTGTCAGGCTCTCTCCTCATCCACATCCTCTTCTCTTATCTTTCCTCTGCTAAAAGTAATCTCCAGAGACAGGATATGTGTTGTAATCGCCACAGGGGCTGGGAACCTGGGCTCTGCAGGTGGACGCTGGGCCTCTCCTGAGCTGTGTGACCTCAGGCAACTGAACCCATTTCTTCAGCTGTGAAACCAGAATGATGACTGTGCCCTCACTGGAGTTTTCTGGATAGTAAATGGATCTGTTATAAGAATCAAATGAGGCCTGGCACAGTGGCTCGCGCCTGTGATCCCAACACTCTGGGAGGCTGAGGAGGGTGGATCACCTGAGCTCAGGAGTTCAAGGCCAGCCTGAGCAAGAGCGAGACCCCATCTCTAAAAAATAGCCAGGCGTTTGTGAAGACCAAAAAAAAAGGAAACCTAATTAACACGAGTATATGTAAAAATTAAAATTAAAATAAAAAAAAAATAGCCAGGCGCTGTGGCGGGCGCCTATATTCCCAGATATTTGGGAGGCTAAGGCAAGCGATCACTTGAGCCCAAGAGTTTGAGGTTGGTGTGAGTTATGATGCCACAGCACTCTACCCAGAGCAACAAAGTAAGATTTTCTCTGAAAGAAAGAAAGAAAGAAAGAAAGAAAGAAAGAAAGAAAGAAAGAAAGAAAGAAAGAAAGAAAGAAAGAAAGAAAGAAAGAAAGATCGACTCAGCACCCATAGCACGGGGCTTACAGCACTGGCCACATGCACTGAGGCTGGCAGGTTCGAACCCAGCCCAGTCCAGCTAAACAACAATGACAATTGCAACAAAAAATAGCTGGGCATTGTGGCAGATGCTCCCAGCTACTTGGGAGCCTGAGGCAAGAGAATTGCTTAAGCCCAAGAGTTTAAGGTTGCTGTGAGCTGTGACGCCATGGCACTCTACCCAGGGTGACAAAATGAGACTCTGTCTCTAAAAAAAAAAAAAGTCAAAGGACCATACTGAACCTCAGAGACAAAGCATTCTATAACAGAATACTCTTTCTTATCTGACAATGTGAATGTTACTTTCTTTGCATTATTGTTATTAGTATTGCTTAACATTTTGATGCAGCAATCGTCTGTTTTCTTTTCTGGATGTATTTATCTTCGTTCTTTACGAGGTTTTTGTTTCTAGTCCTTATCTTAAACATTGTTATTGTTATTAAATTTTAAGCCTTTTTAATTTTGTGAAGGCAAAAAGTGGAAACCTTATAAACACATGTATATGAAAAAAAAAAGTCAAAGGAGTCTGTATCCGTAAAGCACTGGTGGCCGTGCTGGGCACATGGCGGGTGCTGAGCAAATGAGAGGCCTCCCCCTCCTCCCTCTCTCCACCTTCTTCCTCTTCCTCCGCATCTTCCTCCTCCGTCTTCAGCTTCATCACCATTGCCAAGCATAGCACTGCCTGATACATACTAGATATTTAATAAAAATGTCACTGGACGGCTGAGTTTAGAACAGGAAGTGTTCAGCAGCATCTCAGAGGGAGAGCTCGGGAGAAAGAGTGAAGACGCCCACAGGACACTGAGAGCCGGACGATCAAACTCTGTCAATCTGCACATCGTGAACAAGCAGGGCACAGCCAGAAAGTGAGTTTATGGATACCCATGAATGAATTTTCAACAAGGGGAGCGGAAGGCACTTTAACTTGGTTTCATCTGTATAAAGGTGTCGGCCTAGAGACCACGTCACATGGTCTTTGTGGCACTGCCCTGTGTGTGTGCGTGCTTGCACGTGTCCACATCACCAGAGCAAGCGGAGACCTTCTGGACTGACTGATCCACAGGTCGTTAGGGACAGGCTCGTCACCAGCATTATCCTTAGCGCTTCCTTGGATTGAGCACTCGAGTCTGTATGGCTCGGAGTCACTTGCTTTGCATTATTAATTCTATCCCTACTCCAGGATGTCACCACTGTGCAGAGGAGGAACGAGGCTGGGAGAGGCTAAGTCTGCTCCGGTGACACGTAGTAGGACTGAGATTAAGCAAAGGGTCCTGGCAGGTGCAGGCCCCTGGAACTGGAAGCAAGAAGCAGCAGCTTGTGAGGGCGACAGAGCAGGACTCAGTCCACACTGGGCTCCGCTGCCCTGCCTGCCAGTGGCTGTCTGAGGGACAGAGGCACGGAAGGCCAAATAACAGCTCTCCTGTGGAAGCAGCTGGGAGGTTTCCAGGAAGAAAACAAGAGGTGAATAAGAAGACCAGTCAACATGCGTAGCTGAGTCTGTGATGGCAGGAAGCTGGCAGTGTCTCCCAGGAGCCTCTGGTGACTTGGGACCAGGAAGGGAGAAGGCAGCTTGCAGGGAGGACCAGGAAAATCTTGGGGAACAGCGAACATGCAGCCAGGACAGGGTCTGGGCTGGAGAGAGGGGCCTGGGTGCCTAGGCGGCCTCCCACACAGTGAGTCAGTGTCCCTTGTTGACTCAGGAGGAAGTTTGTGCATTCAGTAAACTGGGAACGGTGACGACCCAGGGAGGGAGGTTCAAGGCCCTTGATTGTGGACGTGCCCCTGTGCAGGGACAGGAGAGAAAGGCTGCATTGCGGGTCCAGGGAGGAAGTGGCCAGAGAGTCAGGAGGGTGAGCCCGACCCTGTTGTGCCCCTGAAGCCTCAAGAGGCCATCCTGGGGAGAAGGTTCCTTGGGGATAGGACAGGCCACCTAGGTAGCAGAGACTGTGGGGAACCCCATTGCTTTCAGTTGCCCAAAGTCAAGGGGTGAAGGAAGTGGCACAGGCACGAGCTCACACTTAACACACAATGTGTGTGAGTCAAAGCCCAAGTTCATGTTCTGAAGAACCAAGGCACTCTGCCCTGAGCTCGGTTCCAGGCTGGACCTGCCACTGCTTGTTGTCGTACAGGGGAGCCCGGTGGCGGGTGAGGGGCCTGGCTGGACCCCGGGTGGCTGCTCCATGGGGTGCCCTTGACCCTGAGGAACAGACCAGCCTAGAAGTTATACACAAGTCATCCCGATTGTCACTGGGCCCCAAAGATGGAATAATGACACAGACCTCCAGGCATCTTATTGTCTTCACTCACTTAAAGGAAATGTGGTCATCAGATGAGGATTCAGGAGAAGCCTTGGCCAGTGGTGGGGGCTGTCCATCAGCATGCTTGCTGCAGTCCTGCCCCCGCAGCACAGGGCGGGTGCAGAAGGGTCCCATTACCTACCCCTCCCACTCCCCAATTCCCAGAGCTGATTTGGTAAGGTCTGAGCTTCTCATGCCTAATCCTGCCTGGGTCAATGGGGTAAAAAGGTTTTTATTTTATGTTGCTGGAGGGAGGTTAATTAGATTATGCCCTGGTGAGGGAGGAGACTCACTGAGGTGACAGGGGCAGATACGTCTTGGGGAGGGTGCCGCTGTACACAGACAGCACTCTTGCTGGCAAGGGCAGGGGCTGCGAATACCCACATGCACTTGATCTTGAGAGGGGGAATAAGTCCCAGCAGGGCTCAGGAGGGACCCTTAGATCACAGGGCCCAGGACCACAGCAGTGCTCAGAGAAGCCAGGAAGCAGACCGAGTCCCCTTCTCCTCTATTCTAGACTCTTGGACTAGCAGGTGGAAGGACAAAGCTTCCCTGATAGTGACGGGCCCTGCTGCCTGCCTCGCCCTGCAAGAGTTCAAAGCCAGAGCACCTTGGGTTTAGAAACACTGTGCGACAGTTCTCATACCCCCAGAGTGACATGGAACAAATTCTCCCGCTGCCTGCCCCTCAGCAGCTGACCCAGCTGCCCTAAATTTTAATTGACTTATACTTGAAATGTTAAGCTATCAAATCTATCTAAAAAAAGATGTGTGCATTCCTCTTATATCACACAGCCTGTGCCAGCTTCAAATAACGCTGCCCTGAGAAGGCAGGAGAGGGCCTCACGCTTGGTCAGGATTTTACACCTGACGCCAGCGCGGCTCTGTAAACAGGAGGTCGGCGTGTGTGGCCGCCCCGCCGGGCACACTCCCTGATGCGGATAGATTACAGGCTGGACGGCACGTAGGGGGTGAGGTGAGGTCATAACTCCGAAGCCCTCGTGACTGCCACCTTTGCACAAATGGAGTGACTTGTCCCTGGGTCTCAGAGCAGCAAGCTACGGTCTGCAAAGAATGCAGAAAGAGGCAGTTCCATGCGTTTTTACGGGAAGCAGAGAAGAAGTCACAGCGTTTGGCATTTTTCAGATTGAACTGCAGGGTCTCGGACTTCAGTCTGTGCTCAGCTCCGGGCTAAGAGCTGTCAGAAAGGCGGCTGCCGGCAGACCCTAACTCCTCAACCTGATTCCATCATTGTTATTTACTTTATGTCCTTCTCTTGGAAGACTTTTTTGACATTTGCCTTCTGGCAGAGCCGGGACCAGCGAGTGGGAGGTGGATTTTGGCCGAGTACAAGGAAGAATTTTCTTAGAGCAGCCCCAAAATGGAAAGACCTGACTCAAAAGGCAGTGTGTCCCCGGCCTTCAAGGGCGCTCTGCCCGTGCTCTGATGGGGCAGGTGTGTGCAGGGGTGAGAGGTGAAGATCAATGTTGGGCACTCGCAATGTTGCCAGCACTGTTTTAACTACTTTTATTCGAACTAACTCATTTCATCTTCAAGCAATCCTGTGAGATGGAACTATTATGACCTGCTTATCTCCATTTTACAGATAAGGAAACTGAGGCACAAAGAAGTTTAAGTAACTGCCGAGGCGACTGGCTGGTCATGTGAGGGGCAAGCCTGTCCACCCTGCCTGTGCCTCTGCGTTCTGCAAGGCAGGTCGGCTTATCAGGTGGCAGGGGTGAAATGACCTCACCAGCGACCAGCTGCTATGTGCTAAAAAGAGTTTAAAGGCAGTTGACTCAGCACAAGGCATTGGTCAGGAGTCGGGAGGGCTGACGGGTTCTGCCAACGTGCAACAGACGCTGGGCTTGAACTCTCAGAAAGGAAGCCCGGGGAAGCCTGGCACATGCCCTGTTAGGGACACACGATGATGGGCAGGTGGAATGGGGGTGTCAAGGGCTCCGCACCCAGTTAGCCCTGCCCCCCTTGTACCCAGAGAGTCCTTGGGCTTATACCCTCCAGCTTCAGGAATCTGGCCCAGACACTCCCCTGAGGTCGAGTCCTTGCCTTGATCATCTGCCCAGGCCCACGACTTCTCTGAAGCCGCCTCGTGAGCCCCGGCAAGCATGCGTCTGGAGAAGTGGCTCACATTCCCTGTTTGCGTGCTCCCTGGCCGTGGATGGGAATAACTCTTTCACGAGGCTATGCTGGAGAGGGCAATGCGGGAAATTCCGGCACTCGAGGCTGGACCCTACTGACCGGCTGGACCCTACTGACCGGCTGGACCCTACTGACTGGCTGGACCCTACTGACCGGCTGGACCCTCCCACCGTTGCCCACTTTTGCCACAGGCTCAGGGTCCCGTCCTGAACTTGGCCCTTTGGCCTTCAGTCCCTACTGAACTGAGGCTGGCCGGTACCATCTACCAAATCTACCATCTACCAGTTCGATCAAGTATGAGGAAGGCATCCTCACGTGCCAGCAGCGGGGTTGTTGGCTTGCTGGGTGGAGCCACTCCCTTCCTTTGAATCAGGGTCTGAGTCGGGAAAACTCTGGACCACGCAGCTTCAGGGCCTGCTCTGAGAAACAACTACAACACCCCTCAGATTCTTTCTAGCTATAAAATATTCCGATTCACGATCAAGGGAAGGAAGGAAAGGTGTATGTAGTAAAATAAAAACACGTTCTGTAGTGGGCCCAGGAAGAGGACAGAGGTACTTGGCTCCCAGATTCAATCCCAGCTTGTAGAAAGTTCTGGCTCTGGCACGGAGACACATGGGTCTGGTTTCCTTAAGCTTTTATTCAGAAAGACCCCCAAAAATGTGACTTTGACTAACGCCCTCAAGGTAGACTTTAGCGGCCCCCAGGCTGTGACTTACCCAGCTGGCTTCCCCTGGGTTCTACAACGGGAGGCATTTAAGTGACAATGAGCTAGGAGTGAAGCACCTCAAAAACACTCCCTGAGGTTGTTCGTTCCTTGCAATTGTTCTATAAAATGGGTTAAAATAATTTTTTTTAATGATTTTGCACTTGAGAAGACGAACATACAGGAAGGTTTAGTCACTTTCCCAAATGTGTCCTTATGGGAAAGGTGGGAGAGGTTTTGATCCTGAAATTGGTCCATCATTCCCAACTGAGCAAACCTCAACATCTTTACCAGTCCCATCTCTGAAGGGAAGGAAGTTGCTTCTTTCTCTCCACCAAATAATGTGCCCCCAAATTCCTGCACCTCTGTAAACTCAGAGGTTTCAGAGGGCTGAGGAGACCTGGAGTTGGAATTCTGTCCTCTGTCTTCCTTCCAAGGCAGCCAAACCTTTGCTTGGAAGAAAGCAGGAAGAACCTTCACTGCTAATGTCACCGTCTCAGGCGAGAGTTTGGACCAGAAGCTGTCACAGCATTGGAGCGTCTCCCCATGGCAAGCAGCTGCTGTTATAACACCATCATTAAAGCCTGTTGTTAATCTCCCTCATACTTTATCTTTCTTATTTTCTTTCCCACAGCTGCCTGGCCCTCTTCCTGGGCCAGCCTGACAATCTGAACTAATAGAATTTCTGAAATCCCAGCTTTCTCTGTCCCCAGAGACCATTTTGCTCGCTGGGGACCAGTGAGTTATTTCAGAACACAGGGCCGCTATGAAGCCGAGGCAGAGAAGCCTCTGTGACCTGTTACAATGAAGGACCATTCGTCAAATCAGAAGGACACCAGGCAGAAATGTTGGCATCTTCAATTTCATCAAGATTCTTTTCTAAAGGTACAAATAAAAAGTCTTCGATAGAGGAAATATTTGTCACAATATTGAAATCTCACAAGTAAGCATGGAGGGTCCTGTGCGTTCACTGATGTTATAGCTGCACATTTAAAACTATGGACACATTTAATAAGCTACTAATACTGTTTCCTAGAATCAGCATCTGACTTTAGGGAAAAGTAAAACTAAGGTTAGGAAATTTTGAATATGGGTCTCCTTCTTGTGGGTGGAAAATCGTCATTGATTTGGGATGAGAAAAAAAGTCTTAGACATTACAGGTGGCTCAGATTCCCCCAGACAGCAGGGAATAGCCACAGAGCTCATTTTCACCTCAGAAAAGGATTTTCTTAGATGCCATCAGAGGGCAGCAGCATGGGAACTCCTTGCTGGGGATTTTATAATGACCAGGACACAGAGGAGGGTTTCTTTTCTGCAATGATCTGGAAGGGGAGACTTTTGCTGCCAATCTGTAATTTTCTTTTCCAAACACATAGTTCCTTGATCTTTTGGAGAGCAGTGAACATAGAAGATCCAGGGTGCATGAATCAGGTGGGCCCTCGCACAGGAAAGCACTTTACCTGAGCTGGTCTTCGGAAGCCAGAAGGAACCTGTGTTTTCTACAGCGCTGACTTTCTGAAATCCTAACCACAGAAATTCTGAAATTCTGTTATTTCTGTTGGTCGGGACAGCCCAGGAAGAGAGCCAGGCAGCTAGAAAACATCTTGCAAATATTGTTGCCTGATCTCTTTTTCTCAGGTAAGAAGTTGAGACTTGGAGCAGGTGACAGTTGGCCTTGGGCCACCCGCAGGACTACAAAGACCCTATTGAGTCTTCTGGCTCACCCCAGCACCCCACATGGCCTCCAGATGGTGGGAACTTGTCTGCTGCTTTGTAACACACAGAACTCTCGGTCCAGGGTCCCGCCACCGCTTGGCCAGGTAGCTGCTCTAACCCAGGTGGGATGACACATCCTGGGGGGCCCAGGGACAGAGGCAGCGCCTGCCCCATCACTGGCAGGCCCGAGTGCAAAATGGCAGCATAGACACCTTTTCCCAAAAGCACAGGGAAAGCTGCTTCCTCCCTGTTGGGTGGTGTGCTCCCTGGGACCTGGGGATTCACACAGACCTCTCTGGAAGTGTCTCATGCCATCCCCTGACACCCTGATTTCCCCAGCTTCTGCCTCATTCCCGACCCCATCCTGTCGGGAATAGAGCATGCTGAGCTCTATCGTCCCTCAGGACTTCACGGACAGACCACAGAGTCAGAGAGCAAAGTGTTAAGAAGTCCAAGGTGGAGCATTAACCTCCCGGGGCAGGGTCCCCTCTGCATGCAGGAGTTGGTAAGTCTGGATTCTTTAGAGCTGGGGCCACTCTCCCTGCCCTTGGTGGAGCATCCTTGGGAAATATGTGTTTTATGTCTTCCAGATGAAGAAACACGTTTGGAAACAAAGCCTCAGGGTGCCCACAGCTCCACACTGCTTTGGGCTGCTGGCCCGAGACAGCATCTAACTGGCCGGTGGGGATGGCCGATGGGGCTGACGGGGCCTGCGTCTGAGAGCCCGGGGCCTCTGGGGGGGCAGGCTGGGGACTGGCTCTGCCCCACGGTTTGTTAGCCTGGTGGCCCAGCGCCCGGAGGTGGGTGGGAAGGAACAGGTGGCTACTCTCTGGAACATCACAAAACCACTGCAAAGCTGATGCTTCATTTTCAAAGACAGTCGCCAAATTCTTGCCCTTGAAAGAATTTTCCAGGTCTTTCTATGAGGAAAAGGTTTAATTTAGAGAATGAGGGAGGTGATGTGAAGACCTGGCACCGGTTAGTCAGGTCAAAGCTCCAAAGTGTCTGAAGAGAGAAGGGATATCACAAGAACCTTTTCCAAAGACACAGGTTCCCACTTGTGCAAAGCAAATAATCTGAAACGTGGCTAGAAAATTCTCAGAGTTGGGGCAGTCAACACCCCCTTATTTCCTCCCATGAACATCCCTTCTGCAGGCATCTGGGTAACTAAGAGTCCACAGGACGCAGCGTGGGCCCGTAGCCCTCACAGCTTAGAGTAAACCATGCTGTGCCAACTTGGTTCAGCTCCTCACCCCAACAGCAGCCCCTGGGCAGGGGACAGTGCCTGGACACTTTGTGCCCATTGACCTGTCCTTAGCTCTGCTTGGGCTGAGCCTCAAATCTATCGACAGCCAGCAGAGCACTGAGTCATCCGCCTCCTTTTCAACCGCGACATATTTCTGGGAATGTGAAGCACATTTGAACGGCGACGTGACATTCCTTACCTCGCAGCAGAAAGTCAACTGCCCACTTCCTTTCTAGTCACGTTGCATCATCTTTTGAAACAGGACTAAACAAATTTACTTGAAACTGACATGCCTTCAGGAAAGAAAGGCTAGGAGCACATGTTTGAGCCCTGCCCCTCTCCTAGGGAAGAGCAGGGTTATCCCACCCGAGGGGAGAGGCAGGCAGGCCCGCTGCAGCTGCTCTGCCTTTGCGTGGGCAAGAAAGAGGTGTCTGCGTTCCACGCCCATCTCGCAGTGACGAAGGTGGTCATGTGACCTCCATCCCAGGCCTTTGTGGATACATCAGTTCTAGTCATGGGCTCTGCAGCTCTTGAAATTCTTTGTCATCTCAGAATAAGTTATGGAAAAGGTAACTAGTCTCTGTACAAACCTTTGGCCTGTGAGTAAGTTTCTGCACATCTGAATCCCAGAAAAACATCTTTTCTTTTTTTTTTTTTTTGAGACAGAGCCTCAAGCTGTTGCCCTGGGTATAGTGCTGTGGCATCACAGCTCACAGCAACCTCCAACTCCTGGGCTCAAGCGCTCACAGCAACCTCCAACTCCTGGGCTCAAGTGATTCTCCTGCCTCTGCCTTCCAAGTAGCTGGAACTACAGGCGCCAGCCACAAGGCCCAGCTATTTTTGGGTTGCAGCCGTCATTGTTGTTTGGTGGGCCCAGGCTGGATTTGAACCCGCCAGCTCAGGTGTATGTGGCTGGCACCTTAGCCACTTGAGCCACAGGCACCAAGCCAAAAAAACATCATTTATTAACAGGACGTTGAACAATCTTCAAGAGCTTGGGGAGGGAGCTGAGGGTGGGCGGAGGATGCACAGGTGAACAGAAAAGGCATCTGCTCCCAAGGACTCAGCCTCATAGGGGTGACAGCCCTGGAGCAAGCTGTGGGTGGAGGGGGCCACGCCGAGGGGCTGCTCACAGGAAGGGGAGCTGAATGCCACCTGGAGAGGACCAGGAAGGCGAGATCCAGAGGGATGTCTGAGCAGGTGAGGCTGCTGGGATCCTGAGAAACAGTCTCCATGCAGGTGTGGGCGCTTACAAAGAGGGTCAGAAGAGCACAGAGAAGAAGGGAGAGACGCCAGGTTGCCAGGTTGCCAGGTTGGAGCAGAACTTGGAAGGAGCTGGAAGGGAGGGTGGGGTGACGTGCAGGCCAGTGAGCAGCCTGGCTGGAGACAGCCCCTTGAGGTGGATTCACAGAGCCCTCAGAAACCACCATGCTGGGACAATGTCAGGTTTGAAGTCATCCTGCATCTTGGCAAGTCATCCTGCATCTTGGACAGAGAGTGACATGCTCCAGTCGTAACATAGAAATGTCATCCTGGCGGAAATTTGGAATAGGTTGATGGTGGGGACCAATTGGCAGGCCACGTCTGTGCTGCAAGTGGGCGGGAACAGGCTTGAGCGGCAGATGGCAGGAATTATGGCAGTGGTGCTAATTGCAATTGCCCTTGAGGAGGGCCAACCTGCACTGGGCACCTGCACAAGCTCTCTCAGTTTGCATCAGAGCCACAGCCCTCCAGATGAAGAAGCTGAGGCTCAGAGAAGGAAGACAGCCGCTGACGGCCATAGCAGCATGGCTGGGCTGGCTGCAGCCTCCCCCTGTCCCTTCCCGGGGGATAACAGAGCTGCTTGAGTTGCCATGGAGGGCAAGGAGGTGTCCTGCTGGTTTCTGCCTGGTGCCTCGGAGGACAGGTGATGGGATGAAGATGAGACCAGGCAAGTAAGGGAGGAGAAATTTGCAACTAGGTTGGGTGGGACCAGATGAAAACTGGACACCAGCAAGCACCGTGGTTGTTGCTGACAGTCTGTGGTTGCGGCCCTAGGCCAGAGGTTCATGTAACAGATTCCGGGTAGGGAAGATGTTTGTACCAATCACCAAGAAAAAAGCAAGGTGCAAACAGCATTCTCGGAGGTGCCCGAGAGGTTGTTGTGTGCCAGCCACCGGCTAAATGCTTGCTGTGTGTCTTCGTGACAGTCTGTGCCAGGGCGCCACTGGCATCTTCAGGAACACACGTTGAGTAACTTGCCCAGGGCCACAGAGCCAGTCAGTGGTAAACCTGGTGCTCAGCTGAAGGCTAACTTCCAAGTTCATCTGCAAAGACAGAGTATAGGAAGAATTCACCTCTGGGGTTATAAAGCTATTTGCTGGAATGCAGGTGCCTCACATACCCTTTTGTTTGCTTATAAGTATTCTGTAAACCGTGGATAGTTAGCACTAGTTAGTACTAGTTAGAATTAGTACACCATAGAGTTAGCAGCAGTATTTTGGTACTAGGAGAAAGAAGTTTGAATAAAGCAAAAAGGTATAAACTGGTAGATACTTTGCAACACAATTTGCTATTCTCTACCAAAAGTTGAAAATGTGGCATATTCTTCAACCCTGCGATTCCAATTAAATAGGCAGAAACATACATTAAATTGTCTAAAGCAGTAAATTAAAGAAATGTGGACATACTTTCAATGTCCACTAATAAAGAATTGAAATAAATTTTGGCTCAGCCATCCAGCTGAATCTAATACTAGGTAGCACCAAAGAGGAGCCATTTAGCTTACCATGAGGACATAAAGATTGTTTGCTATATATACACACATGTAGTATACACAGGGAGAAAGTGTGTTCATCTCAATTGTGGTTTAAAAAAAAGTTTTTCATGAATACATGCATTAAACTGTTCAGCTTTTGAGAGAAGTAAAAACACTAATATTTGGTGTGGCTCCTGTGGCTCAAAGGAGTAGGGCACCAGCCCCATATACCGGAGGTGGCAGGTTCAAACCCGGCCCTAGCAAAAAACTGCAAAAACCCCACACACAAATATTTGTCTAATGTTGATTGTGATAAATGTTGGTTGGAGCTTGTGTCACAGAGAGGAAATCCAAGCTGCTTAGTAGCTGGTACTTACAAGGTGAGAGTGTTCAAAGGATGTACACGGAAACGCTTTGTGGCTTTTTTCTTTTTAAGTACCTGAAGTTTTTCTAGTTTTTTTTTTCCTACAGTAAAAATGGATTACTTGGAGAGAAATATTTAACTATTTAAAGCAAAAAAGAAACAGCACATGTGGAGGTAAGACAGATGAAGAGCAGGTGCACTCAAGGACTCAAGACCTTCTAGAAGAGTCTAGTACCAGCTGCCTCCGAAAGACCCAACTGGATGAAGACCGAGGTGAGCCAAGGAGGACGGCATCAATGATCTTTCGTTTCTTATGGTACACGTTTCTTTTCTTTCTTTCTTTTTTTTTTTTTTTTAGGACACATTAAAATTTGCTTTAATACTTCTTTGGAGGAAAAAAAACACTTGTAGTGAATGAACAAGAAACATTTTTATGCTATTATTTGTATCTACCATGCCATGAATTCATAGGGGAAGAGGTTCCAGTAGCTCAGGAAGGCACCTTGCCATTGAATGTGACAAAGGGTTGATTGACTTTTGAATTCATGGGAAATAGGTTCCAGCGCCTTTTCACTGTTACATGGGGACTATTGGTTATCCTGTGTGCTGTGCTGTACACATATTATGCCATAAGCTCAAGGGGAATAAATAGGTTCTTGCACCTAAAAACATGGGTCCACTGGTGCTCCTGTGTGCTATGTTATATGCTTATTATGCCATGAATTCATAGGGAATGGGTTCCAGGAGCTCAGGCTCCTTTCTGTTGGTTCTCACAAAGTGGGCTTCTCTGGGTGGCACAGGCTGGCGCTTCAGTTGAACCCAGGTACCTTTCTCTTTGGCTTCCTTCTTTTTCTGATCATTTTCCTTCACACGTTTCAGGAAGCTATCTCGGCTCTTAGAGTGCTTAATATGCTCAATACGA